>JAJOOR010022396.1:0-33955 GCA_036250505.1 Solanum acaule | reverse complement strand
ATTTACTCTGTCTCTCCTAGCCAGGACTATTTTCGGCTAAAGATTTCATATCTATGCTAAATAACTAACCTCTCTCCTAAATGGACCATGAACAGATCTAAGCTTTATTTAAATATAAAGGAATTTTAGTATGGTTTCTTGACTTGGTTCTGAGATCGAGGTACAGTTGGATCTAGTACTACTCTTATTGGCTTTGCCTTAGTGGCTCCGTCTGGCCAGCCGTGGTTCTCAGCCCGGAAAGGAGTAAAAAGTAGGGCTCCCCATACCCGGTTAGACCTGCCAAACACATGGGCTCAATAAGATGTATGTATTAGATTCCTGATAGACCCTTTGCTCAGGTAAAAGTATTACCATGCAGTTTGAGAAACTATGCCAAAATTCTTGGATATTTCGATTCTTTCGCTGGCGGACTACCGCTAGCTCAAGGATGCTGAGTTTGCTAGATCCTTGGACTCTAAATTCGGTTATATCATATAATCTACATCTAGGATTAAGAGTAGATAACAATTTAAAATAAATTATATAAGATAAACAAATGTGTTCTGAACCAGGCGCATAATTATAACCATGCATTTTAACATTTAATGTTAAAGCGTCCAGAATATTAGCATCAGTAAGAGATAACTCCAAATTAGGCAGGGTATTAAAATAAACAGGACCATAAGCAAATAAAAACCATGGATCAAAGACATGGGAAAGACATGTAAAGATGAAAACATAAATATATGACGACCCCACTCAACAAGAGATACACTGTTGCCAGAGCTCACTCAAACTGTAGAAACACTGTTCACAAATAGTAGATACACAATTCAGGGACCCATATAATGGGACCTCTTTCATTGTACATAGATTCCATCTATTTTTATTTGTTGCAGAAAATCTTCCGCCTCTTGCAATTCGGTAGTGGACAACATCCTGTCAGTTTCCGCTTGTTGTGATTCTCCTGCGGTGTCTATACTGGTTTCGCTTCACATTGAAGTGTCAGACTTATCTATCTGAGTAATTGTTTGGAGCAAGTTTTTCTTTACTCCTTCCAAATAGTCTTGAATCATTTTTTCTTTATCTCCCTCATGAACGGAGATTCTCCTGGCAATATGTCGAACAGAGTTATCATCAATAATTCCCTTTTTAGGAATTTTATTATAGTCGTTAATTCGCTCGCTAATGGAGTCCATAAGTTCTTGACCGATTAATTGCTTGGTCTTGGGATCTTGCTTCATTAGCTTGTCCCAGAAATTATTATAATAAGTTCGATAAACACAAGGAATATCTTCCTCGGTGAATCCCACTTCAGGCTTCCATTTGTGGATCCATGGAATTGAAAATTCAATAAAAAAAATAGATTTGATCTATTTTCTCCAACCAACAAATATGATTTTCATGATATAATCTGTTCAAATCTGGCGAAACTTTAGTCCATTCTTTATATAAGTTTAGGAATGGTTCTGGTAGGATTTGAATGGTTGGACTGTGGTATGACCACCAATTAATGAACCAATTAGGAATTGGCTCCGCAAAAATCTTTGCGCACACTTTTATGAACCAAGTGTGTTTATGTTTATCATTATTGTAATAAAGCACTTTGTTGAATGCTTGGATATAATCCCAATAAGTAAAACTCATTCTGGTGTTATTGAGGTTTATCTTCCTCTCTTTCATGGTAGACATGCCTCAATCTTCAACAGATATGATCTGTTTAATAATAATTTTTGAAAAGTTGTAACTTTTTTCATGTGGGTTATTACTCATGCCAGAAAAGTGCTAAAATTCTACACTTCATGAACTCATCAAGATTTCTTCGTAATAGGACCGAATTTTGTATGACTCGCCCGGATAGTATAAGCCATTGATTCAGTACCTTTGGAATATCTTCCAAGGTTCATCCTTTCTTTGAAGGTCAGAGTTTTCTAAAAGAAATATCATTTCCTTTTCTTGTAATTTTTCATAGAATCTGATATCACCGGCATCCTCTTTTGCGATGGAAGCAAAAGTCTCCTTTTGCTTTTGGCCCTCCAGGTAGGCTTGCATATGATCATATAATGGACTATCTTTTGGAATATCATCCAGATTAACCATTTGTTTTGAACAAGATGAAGACTCTTCTTGGGAAGAAGTTTGTTTGTTAATCAATGTTCTTTTTCCCAATTGTATAACTGGGGAATATGATGAGGATATGTATGACGATCCTTGTGATGAGCTAGCCATGGCTCTGTATGACAGTCCTCTTCTTCCTGGGGCCAATCTGCCCCTTCCTCATCCTTTAAGGTGAATCCATGGTGGATCCATCCTGCAAATGTAACACCCTTTCGTCATTATTCAGATAAATAGTCAGTAAGATAATCATCTGAGTAGTATTCTAGAAGAATATGAGAGAAATCTTCATTTAATATATTATCAATAATTTTGTTAATAATAAGATTTTTAATATCTCTGGGTAAGGGCGTAAGAGCTCTCAAAATAGTGATGAGAGTGCTATCATCAAGAAAGATTTGAAAAAACATGATTATTGTATGTATTCCCTGGACAAGAAGTCCGGCAATGAGTTATCAACTCCCTTTTTATGCTGAATTGCAAAGTCAAAAAGGGTTAATTGCGCTTGCCACCTTGCAAAGATTAACTTCCAGGCATCATGTTTGAAGTCTTTGTCAAACATAAACTTGACCGATTGAGCATCAATTTTTATTAAAAACTTCTGGTTGTATAAATCGTCCTGAAATTTCATAACGCATTTAACGATAGTTAGCATTTCATGAGCTACCGTCGCGTACTTATAAGCTAACACTTATAACACTTTTTCAGCTTTTCAAAAATTTATTGAAGAAGATATTGCTTCTGTCAGCATTTCTGAAATTAATAAACTTATTACTCAAAATAATTATTTGAGCCTTTATGTTAAAGTTTTAGGCGAGCATATCTGCTCTCTTGATAAAAAAAACTTGATGATCTAACTACTTTAATAAAAGATATAAAGGCTGATATAGCTAAAGCAAATAATGTGATTACTTCGGATATTGCTTCTACTTCTGAAAGAAAACCTGTTGTCGTTCCCACCCATGTTCAAAGACCCCCTGAAATTCAAAATTTCAAAATTGGTGCTTTAAAGGATTTTGGAAGAACTTCTTGATAAATAGATTTTTGATTTTGATATTAAAGAGCTTATTGATAAAAAGATTTTGGTTTAAACTTTAAACCTATCGATTTGTCACAAGATTTTGCTGATAAAATAAAGAATACCGGTGATTTTAAAAATTAGGTTTCTTCCGAGTTTAATAAACTCAAGGGTTACCCCAAGAAAAATAGTGGTTATGCCACAAAACCCAGTATGAACACTTATTATTATCCGCGACCAACGCCTCAAGATGTGTTAATTGAAGAGCGTGATTGGAATCAGACTAATGCGTCTTACAGTGGTTCAGAGATCTATGAATGGAATGTTGATGGATTGACTGATAGATAGTTAACGATTCTTGTTCATAGAATGCTGATATATGCAACTATCTGTAAAACTGTTAAAAACACAGATAGGACGATCTACAGGATGATCGTTGCAGGTTTTACTGATCAACTTAGAGATTGGTGGGATAACTATCTCAATATAGAAGAGAAAGCTTCCATTATAAATGCGGTGGCTACTGAGGAAGGAATTGATAATTTGGGAATGGCTCTAGTAAAAAACAGAGAAGACGCTGTCTATACCCTAGTTCTCACTATTTTGGAACATTTTAATGGTAGATTTACCAATCAATATGAAACTGTCTGAACTCTCCTTAACGGTATTCGATGTTCAGTCTTTTTATACTCTGTCACTCCTAGCCAGGACTATGTCCGACTAATGATTTCATATCTATGTTAAATAACTAAGCTCTCTCCTATATAGACCATGAATGAATCTAAGTTTTATTTAAATATAAAGGAATTTTAGTATGGTTTCTTGACTTGGTTCTGAGAACAAGGTATAGGTGGATTTTTATTATTTTTCAATCTTTTTATACTCTATCTCTCCTAGCCAGGACTATGTCCAGCTAAAGATTTCATATCTATGTTAAATAACTAACCTCTCTCATATAGAAACCATGAACGGTTCTTAAGCTTTATTTAAATATAAAGGAATTTTAAAAGTTCAATCACGTTATCAGAAGTGATCGATTCATATTAAAATCTTGAAATTGCGATTGAAGTTTGTAAGTTTCATCATCTTCACAATTGCAACCATTAACTTGACAAGTAGTACAGTCCCACCATAACAAATATTAGACACATCCGTCTCAATAATCTTTTTGCCAAGTAGGATTGGTGGGGATTAAGCACGGCTGCAATTATACTAGTAACTTGATTTCTTTGATCAAGTTAGTATGACTATCAAACCTCTCTCCCATATATACCATGAAAGTTCTAGGATACGTGATTGGAATTAGACTAATACGTCTTACAGTGGTTTTGAGATCTATGAATGGAATCTTGATGGATTGACTAATAGACAGTCAACGATTCTTGTTCATAGAATGCTGATGTACGCAACTATCTATAAAAATGTTAAAAACACAAATAGGACGATCTGCAACATGATTGATGCAGGTTTTACTAGTCAGCTTGGAGGTTGGTGGGATAACCATCTCAATATAGAAGAGAAAGCTCCCATTACTAATGAGGTGGCTACCGAGGAAGGGATTGATAATTTGGGAATGGTTCTAGTCAAAAACAGAGAAGACGTTGTCTATACCCTAGTTCTCACTATTTTGGAACATTTTAACGGTAGATTTACCAATCAATATGAAACTGTCTGAACTCTACTTAACGGTCTTCGATGTCAGACCTTAGGATTTTTTCGATGGTACAAAGACACCTGTCTTAGTACGGTCATGGAATTACCCAAAAATAAAATGGATATTTCGAAGCCAAAAGGGGATAATTGCGCTTGCCACCTTGCAAAGATTAACTTTGAGGTGTCATGTTTGAAGTCTTTGTCAAATATAAATTTGATCGATTGAGCATCGGTTTTTATTAAAAACTTCTGGTTGTATAAATTGTCCTGAAATTTCATAACGAATTTGACAATAGTTAGCTTTTCATTTGCCACCGTCCCGTACTTTTTCTGAGCCTCTTTCCATTTTCCATTTCTCGGACTGCATGGTAATAATTTTACCTGAGAAAATGGTGATTATTGAGCCTTTATGTTAATGTTTTGGACGAGTATATCAGCTCTCTTGATAAAATAAGTTGATGATCATGATCTAGCAAACTCAGCATCCTTCAGAGATACAGGATCTGTGAACTGGCGGTAGTCTGCCCAATACAAGATCTAGTAAACTCAGCATCTTTAAGCTAGCCGTAGTCCGCTTGCGAAAGAATCGAAATATCCAAGAATTTCGGCATAGTTTCTCAGACTGCATGGTAATACTTTTACCTGAGCAAAGGGTCTGTCAGCAATCTAATAGATACATCTTATTGAGCCCATGTATCTGGTAGTTCTAACCAGGTATGGGATGCCCTACTTTTTAAACTCTTACGGGTTGCGAACCACGGCTGGCCAGACGGAGCCACTAAGGCAAAGCCAATAAGAGTAGTACTAGATCCGACTATACCTCAATCTTGGAATTACCCGAAAATAACTTAAGGATGCTGAGTTTGCTAGATCATGTACTCCAAATGCACTGGGATGATCTGCACATATTTCCACGGCAATCTGCTCGGAGATCAATTTGAACTTTTCCTTTACATTAGCAGATTTCAGAGAATCAAATATGTGCATGCTGAATAATTCCAATTGTAGAGAATCAATATGACTTTGCTTCATATTAATCAAAGCATTAATATCTCTAGTTACCGAATCTGTAACAAAAGAATAGGTTATCTCATTACCCTTATAAGTAGCAGAAAATCCTTCTGAGTCGATACCTATAAAAGGATAAATAGCATTTATAAAAGGAGTTCCAAGTGTGATTGGAGGATATAATTGATTCTTCACCAAGAAGAAGAAGTGAGGAATGCAGACTTTATTCTGAAAAAAATTTGCATTAGGCAATTTATACTTTATATCTAAAGCATGTCCTGATGCAGACTTAACCAAATGAGTAGTTTTTTTAAAATACTTTGTAGGCACTAAGCCTTCCTCTATACAGCTAACATCTGCACCACTATCTATCATAGCAATGTTAGTAAACGAAAACCTATTACCGATCAAAATAGTACATTTAATATACCATTTATGAGCAGTTACAATTTGCATCATTACTAAAAACATATCTTGTTTAGGATCAGGATTAACAGGTTCAATATCAACTTGCTTTCCTTTGTTTTTTGAAAACTATTCTTCCTAATTGTTAATCTCTATCTGAGTAATTCGGTGATCACAAATTAACTGATTTTGTTTGACAGATTTAATATCCTTTTTAATCGGTCAGTTCTACAGACTTGAGCTTTGGTGACGACCATCCATTAAAGCTATTTATTAATTTTCAGTCTTTTTATACTCTGTCTCTCCTAGGATCTGTGAACTGGCGGTAGTCCACCCAGTACAGGATCTAGCAAATTCGAAAACCTTAAGCTAGCGGTAGTCTACCTACAAAAGAATCGAAATATCCAAGAATTTTGGCATAGTTTCTCAGATGGGGCATTTTTCAAATCAAAAGGCATGACATTCCATTCATATTGCCCAAAAGGAACATTAAAAGAAGTTCTATAAGCATTCTCTTTAAATATTTGTATTTGCCAATATTCTGATTTTAAATCATATTTTGAAAATATGTTGGCATCATATAACCTGGAAAATAAATCTCTTTTATTTGGAATAGGATACCTGATCCATTTTAAAAACTTGTTTAACTGTTTATAATTAATAACCAATCTTGTAATACCTCGTTCCCATTCAGCCGCATTATTAACATAGAAGGATGTGCAAGACCAAGGAGACTTGGAAGATTTTATCAAACCTTTTTGTAAAAGATTATCAATTTCAGTTTTGCAAAATTCTACTAACTCAGCGTTCATTTGGCAGGGCCGAGATTTAGTAGGGATATTATCCTCAGAAAAGCCTTCTTCATATGGAAGAGTTACAATATGGTTTTTCCGGTTCCAAAAGGGAACCCACAAGAAAGCTATTCGTATATTAATATTGTTGTTGTTGTTGTTGTTGTTGTTGTTGTTGTTGTTGTTGTTATTATTATTATTATTATTATTATTATTGTTATTATTGTTGTTATTGTTGTTGTTATTGTTATTATTATTATTATTATTATTATTATTATTATTATTATTATTATTATTATTATTATTATTGTTGTTGTTGTTGTTGTTGTTGTTGTTGTTGTTGTTGTTGTTCTTATTGTTGTTCTTATTATTGTTCTTATTATTATTATTATTGTTTTTATTATTATTTTTATTATTATTTTTATTATTGTTGTTGTTGTTGTTGTTGTTGTTGCTGTTGCTGTTGCTGTTGCTGTTGCTGTTGCTGTTGCTGTTGCTGTTGCTGTTGTTGTTGCTGTTGTTGTTGTTGTTGCTGTTGCTGTTGCTGTTGTTGTTGTTGTTGCTGTTGTTGTTGTTGTTGTTGTTGTTATTCTTATTATTATTATTATTATTCTTATTGTTGTTGTTGTTGTTGTTCTTATTATTATTATTATTATTATTATTATTGTTTTTATTATTATTATTATTATTATTATTATTATTATTATTATTATTTTTATTTTTATTTTTATTTTTATTTTTATTTTTATTATTATCGAAAAGAGAGAGTGTTTGTGATTTGTTATGATACCCTTCTCTCTAAGAAAGCTAACACTTATATAGAAAAAAATAAAAACAGATGGATTCTATGTACAGTGAAAGAGGTCCCACTATCTGGGTTCCTGAACAAAGTATCTAATGTTTGTGAATACTGTTTCTACTGTTTGAGTGGGAGTGTATCTCCTGTTGAGTGGGCTCGTCAGATATTTATGTTTTCATCTTTACGTTTCTTTCCTATGTCTTTGATCTATGGTTTTTATTTGCTGCACAAAATCTTCCGCGTCTTGCAATTTGGTAGTGGACAACATCCTGTGGTTTTCGCTTGTTGTGATTTCCATCGCAAAAGAGGATGCTGATGATATCAGATCCTATAAAAAATTACAAAAAAAGGTAATGATATTTCATTAAGAAAACTCTGACCTTCAAAGAAAGGATGAACCTTGGAAGATATTCCAAAGGCACTTAATCAATGGCTTATACTATCCGGGTGAGTCATACAAAACTCGGACCTATTACGAAGATGGACGATCTGCAAGATGATCGTTGCAGGTTTTAGTGGTCAGCTTAGAGGTTAGTAGGATAACTATTTCAATATAGAAGAGAAAGCTTCCATTCTTAATACGGTGGCTACCGAGGAAGGAATTGATAATTTGGGAATGGCTCTAGTCAAAAAAGCAAAGAAGACGTTGTCTATACCCTAGTTCTCACTATTTTGGAACATTTTAATGGTAGATTTACCAATCAATATGTACTGTCCGAACCCTCCTTAACGGTCTTCGATGTTTAGTCTTTCTATACTCTGTCTCTCCTAGCCAGGACTATGTCCGGCTAAAGATTTCATATCTATGTTAAATAACTAACCTCTCTCCTATAAAGACCATGAACGAATCTAAGGTTTATTTTAAAAAAAAAAGGAATTTTAGTATGGTTTCTTGATTTGGTTCTGAGATCGAGGTACAGTCGGATTTTTATTATGCTTTACTCTTTTTATACTCTGTCTCTCCTAGCCAAGACTATGTCCGGCTAAAGATTTCATATCTATGTTAAATAACTAACCACTCTCCTATATAGACCATGAACGGATCTAAGCTTTATTTAAATATAAAGGAATTTTAAAAGTTCAACCATGTTATCAAAAGTGATTGTATTTATATTAAAATCTTGAAATTGCGATTGAAGCTTGTAAGTTTCATCATCTTCACAATTGCAATCATTACCCTGACAAGTAGTACAATCCCACTATAACAAATTTTAGGCGCATCCATCTCAATAATCTTTTTGCCAAGTAGGATTGGTGAAGGTTAAGCACTGCTGCGATTGTACTTGTAACTTGATTTATTTGACCAAGTTAGTATGACTATCAAACCTCTCCCCCATATATACCATGAAAGTTCTAGGTTGTGTGATTGGAATCAAACTAATACGTCATACAGTGGTTCTGAGATCTATGAATGGAATCTTGATGGATTGACTGATAGACAGTGAACGATTCTTGTTCATAGAATGCTGATGTACGCAACTATCTATAAGAATGTTAAAAACACAGATAGGACGATCTACAAGATGATTGTTCCAGGTTTTACTGGTCAGCTTAGAGGTTGGTGAGATAACTACCTCAATATAGAAGAGAAAGCTTCCATTATAAATGGGGTGGCTACCGAGGAAGGAATTGATAATTTGGGAATGGCTCTAGTCTAAAACAGAGAAGACGATGTCTATACCCTAGTTCTCACTATTTTGGAACATTTTAACGGTAGATTTACCAATCAATATGAAACGGTCCGAACTCTACTTAAAGGTCTTCGATGTCAACCCTTAGGATTTTTTCGATGGTACAAAGACACCTATCTTAGTAGGGTCATGGAATCACCCGAAAATAAAATGGATATTTCGAAGTCAAAAGGGGATAATTGCGCTTGCCACCTTGCAAAGATGAACTTCGAGGCGTCATGTTTGAAGTCTTTGTCAAACATAAATTTGATCGATTGAGCATCAGTTTTTATTAAAAACTTTCGGTTGTATAAATCGTCTAGAAATTTCATAACGCATTTAACGATAGTTCACATTTCATGAGCTACCGTCGCGTACTTTTTCTGAGCCTCATTCCATTTTCCATTTCTCAGACTGGATGGTAATACTTTTACTTGAGCAAAGGGTGATCATTGAGCTTTTATGTTAATGTTTTGGGCGAGCATATCAGCTCTCTTGATAAAAAACTTAATGATCATGATCTAGCAAACTCAGCATCCTTCAGAGATACAGGATCTGTGAAGTAGCGGTGGTCTGAACAGTACAGGATCTAGCAAACTCAGCATCCTTAAGCTAGCGGTAGTCCGCCTGCAAAAGAATCGAAATATCCAAGAATTTTGGCATAGTTTCTGAGACTGTACGGTAATACTTTTACCTAAGCAAATGATCTGTCAAGAATCTAATATATACATCTTATTGAGCCCATGTATCTGGTAGTTCTAACCGGGTATGGGGGGCCCTACTTCTTACTCTTTTTCGAGCTGAGAACCACGGCTGGCCAGACGGAGCCACTAAGGCAAAACCAATAAGAGTAGTACTAGATCCGACTATACCTCGATCTTGGAATTACCCGAAAATAACTTAAGGATGCTGAGTTTGCTAGATCATGTACTCCAAAAGGCACTGGGATGATCTGCACATATATCCACGGCAATCTGCTCGGAGATCAATTTGATCATTTCCTTTACTTTAGCAGATTTTAGAGAATCAAATATGTGCATTATGAATAATTCAACTTTTAGAGAATCAATATGACTTTGCTTCATATTAATCAAAGCATAAATATCTCTAGTTACCGAATCTGTAACAAAAGAATAGGTTATCTCATTACCCTTATAAGTAGCAGAAAATCCTTTTTAGTGCATACCTGTAAAAGGATAAATAGTATTTATAAAAGGAGTTCCAAGTATGATTGGGGAATATAATTGATTCTTCACCAAGAAGAAGAAGTGAGGAATGCAGACTTTATTCTGACAAATTTTTGCATTAGGCAATTTATACTTTATATCTAAAGCATGTCCAGATGCAGACTTAACCAAATAAATAGTTTTTTTAAAATACTTTGTAGGCACTAAGCCTTCCTGAATACAGCTAACATATGCACCATTATCAATCATATCAATGTTAGTAATCGAAAAACTATTATCGATAAAAATAGTACCTTTAATATACCATTTATGTGCAGTTACAATTTGCATCATTCCTAAACAAATATCTTGTTTAGGGTCAGGATTAACAGGTTCAATATCAACTTGCTTTCCTTTGTTTTTTGAAAACTGTTCTTCTAAATGTTAATCTCTATCTGAGTAATTCAGTGATCACAAATTAACCGATTTTGTTTGAGAGATTTAATTTCCTTTTTAATCGGTCAGTTCTACAGACTTGAGCTTTGGTGACGACCATCCATTAAAGCTATTTATTATTTTTCAGTCTTTTTATACTCTGTCTGTCCTAGGATCTGTGAACTGGCGGTAGTCCTCCCAGTATAGGATCTAGCAAACTCAGCATCCTTAATCTAGCGGTAGTCTGCCTGCAAAAGAATCGAAATATCCAAGAATTTTCGCATAGTTTCTCAGATGGCCATTTTTCAAACCAAAAGGCATGACATTCCATTCATATTACCCAAAAGGAACATTAAAAGCAGTTCTATAAGCATGCTCTTTAGAGATTTATATTCGCCAATATCCTGATTTTAAATCAGATTTTGAAAATATTTTGCTTCATATAACCTTGACAGTAAATCTCTTTTATTTAGAATAGGATACCTAATCAATTTTAAAAACTTTTTAACAGTTTATAATTAATAACCAATCTCGTAACACCTTGTTCCCATTCAGCCGCGTTATTAACATAGAAGGTTGTGCAAGACCAAGAAAACTTGGAAGGTTTTATCAAACCCTTTTGTAAGAGATTATCAATCTCAGATTTGCAAAATTCTTCTAACTTAACGTTCATTTGGCAGGGCCGAGATTTAGTAGGGATATTATCCTCAAAAAACCTTCTTCATATGGAAGAGTTACAATATGCTTTTTGCGGTTCCAAAAGGGAACCCACAAGAAAGCTATTTGTTGTTGTTGTTATTGTTGTTGTTGTTGTTGTTGTTGTTGTTGTTGTTGTTGTCGAAAAGAGAGAGCGTTTGTGATTTGTTATGATGCCCTTCTCTTGAAGAAAGCTAACACTTATATAGACAAAAATAAAAACTGATGGAATCTATGTACAGTGAAAGAGGTCCCACTATCTGGGTCCCTGAACAGAGTATCTAATGTTTGTGAATACCGTTTCTACTGTTTGAGTGGGAGTGTATCTCCTGTTAAGTGGGCTCGTCAGATATTTATGTTTTCATCTTTACGTTTCTTTCCTATGTCTTTGATCCATGGTTTTTATATGTTGCAGAAAATCTTCCGCGTCTTGCAATTCGGTAGTGGACAACATCCTGTGGTTTTCGCTTGTTGTGATTTCCATCGCAAAAGAGGATGCTGATGATATTAGATCCTATAGAAAATTACAAAAAAAAGGTAATGATATTTCATTAAGAAAACTCCGACCTTCAAAGAAAGGATAAACCTTAGAAGATATTCCAAAGGTACTTAATCAATGGCTTATACTATCCGGGTGAGTCATACAAAACTCGGTCCTATTACGAAGAAGGACGATCTACAAGATGATCATTGCAGTTTTTACTGGTCAGCTTAGAGGTTAGCGGGATAACTATCTCACAATAGAAGAGAAAGCTTCCATTATTAATGTGGTGGCTACCGAGGAAGGAATTGATAATTTGGGAATGGCTCTAGTCAAAAACAGAGAAAACGCTATCTATACCCTAGTTCTCACTATTTTGGAACATTTTAATGGTAGATTTACCAATCAATATGAAACTGTTCGAACTCTCCTTAACGGTCTTCAATGTTCAGTCTTTTTATACTCTGTCTCTCCTAGCCAGGACTATGTCTAGCAAAAGATTTCATATCTATGTTAAATAACTAACCTTTCTCCTATATAGACCATGAACGGATCTAAGCTTTATTTAAATAAAATGGAATTGTAGTATGGTTTCTTGACTTGGTTCTGAGATCGAGGTACAGTCGGATTTTTATTATTTTTCAATCTTTTTATACTCTGTCTCTCCTAGCCAGGACTATGTCCAGCTAAAGATTTCATATCTATGTTAAATAACTAACCTCTCTCCTATATAGACCATGGACGGATCTAAGCTTTATTTAATTATAGAGGAATTTTAAAAGTTCAATCACGTTATCAGAAGTGATTGTATTCATATTAAAATCTTGAAATTGCGATTGAAGTTTGTAAGTTTCATCATCTTCACAATTGCAATCATTACCCTCACAAGTAGTACAATCCCACCATAACAAATATTAGACGTATACGTCTCAATAATCTTTTTGCCAAGTAGGATTGGTGAGGGTTAAGCACGGTAGCGATTGTACTCGTAACTTGATTTATTTGACCAAGTTAGTATGACTATCAAACCTCTCTCCCATATAAACCATGAAAGTTGTAGGCTACATGATTGGAATCAGATTAATACGTCCTATAGTGGTTCTGAGATCTATGAATGGAATCTTGATAGATTGACTCATAGATAGTTAACGATTCTTGTTCATAGAATGCTGATGTACGCAACTATCTAAAAGATTGTTAAAAACACATATAGGACAATCTACAAGATGATCATGATCTACCAAACTTAGCATCCTTCAGAGATACAGGATCTGTGAACTAGTGGTAGTCCGCCCAGTACAGGATCTAGCAAACTCAGCATCCTTAACCTAGCGGTAGTCCGCCTGCAATAGAATCAAAATATCCAAGAATTTTGGCATAGTTTCTCAGACTGCATGGTAATACTTTTACCTGAGCAAAGGGTCTGTCAGGAATCTAATACATACATCTTATTGAGCCCATGTGTCTGGTAGTTCTAATTGGGTATGGGGCGCCCTACTGTTTACTCCTTTTCGGGCTAAAAACCACGACTGGCCAGACGGAGCCACTAAGGCAATGCCAATAAGAATAGTACTAGATCTAACTGTACCTCGATCTTGGAATTACCCAAAAATAACTTAAGGAAGCTGAGTTTGCTAGATCATGTACTCCAGAAGACACTGGGATGATCTGCACATATATCCACAGCAATCTGCTCAGAAATCAATATGATATTTTCCTTTACTTTAGCAGGTTTCAGAGAAACAAATATGTGCATGCTGAATAATTCCAATTGTAGAGAATCAATATGACTTTGCTTCATATTAATCAAAGCATTAATATCTCTAGTTACCAGATCTGTAACAAAAGAATAGGTTATCTCATTACCTTTGTAAGTAGCAGAAAATCCTTTTGAGTCGATACCTGTAAAAGGATAAATAGCATTTATAAAAGGAGTTCCAAGTATGATTGGAGGATATAATTGATTCTTTACCAAGAAGAAGAAGTGAGGAATGCAGACTTTATTCTGACAATTTTTTGCATTAGGCAATTTATACTTTATATCTAAAGCATGTCCTGATGCAGACTTAACCAACTGAGTAGTTTTTTTAAAATACTTTGTAGGCACTAAGCCTTCATGAATACAGCTAACATCTGCACCACTATCAATCATAGCAATGTTAGTAATCGAAAAACTATTATCGATCAAAATAGTACTTTTAATATAGCATTTATGAGCAGTTACAATTTGCATCATTCCTAAAAACATAATTATTTTTCAGTCTTTTTATACTCTGTGTCTCCTAGGATTTGTGAACTGGCAGTAGTACACCTAGTACAGGATCTAGCAAACTCAGCATCCTTAAGCTAGCGGTAGTCTGCCTGTAAAAGAATCAAAATATCCAAGAATTTTGGTATAGTTTCTCAGATGGGGAATTTTTCAAACCTAAAGGCATGACATTCCATTCATATTGCCCAAAAGGAACATTAAAAGCAGTTCTATAAGCATGCTCTTTAGAGATTTGTATTCGCCAATATCCTGATTTTAAATCAGATTTTGAAAATATTTTGCTTCATATAAGCTGGACAATAAATCTCTTTTATTTGGAATAGGATACCTAATCCATTTTAAAAACTAGTTTAACTATTTATAGTTAATAACCAATCTCGTAACACCTTCTTTCCTTTCAGCCGCGTTATTAACATAGAAGGTTGTGCAAGACCAAGGAGACTTGGAAAGTTTTATCAAATCCTTTTGTAAGATATTATCAATCTCAGTTTTGCAAAATTCTACTAACTGAGTGTTCATTTGGCAGGGCCGAGATTTAGTAGGGATATTATCCTTAGAAAAGCCTTATTCATATGGATTCCCTTTTAATTTATTTATTTCCAAAACTAGTCTTCCCCTTTCATGAAAAGTTTGGAAGCTATGACTTTTATGAAAAGTTGTGACTTTTAGGAAGAGTTGCGACTTTTCTGAAAGGTTGTGACGTTTATGAAAGGTTCTGACCTTTCCGAAAGGTTCTGACCTTTCTGATAAGGCACAATAAACATTTGTTTATACTACCCTTTGTTGTGTATAAATAAAGGGATTTCCTCTCATTTTAAAACAACCAAAATTCTGAACTTTTTTTTCTTTTTCTGCACAATTAAATATTTGTGTACTTTGCTCCCGTTGAGTGGCTTAGTGACACCATTGTTTTTGTATCAATACGTTGGTGAATAAAATTGTTCCATAATGAGAGGATCTAATTCTTTAAACCTTGGGTATTAGAGGAGAATAATTTTATTAAGGGGACAATGTGCATTTAGTGGACTCGATTTTTTCCTTTCTGTTTCATTCTATTTTTACAGATCCTGGTATTTTTTTTTACAATCATTAATTTAGGCTTATGATATTAATTGTTGTTTTTGAGTACATGTTTTAAACTCTTATATTTCTGCAAAGTTATTGTCTCCAGTTATATTGAACATATACACATATAGTAGGTATATTCATTGTGCAAGAAATAATTATTGTAGTCAGTTTCAAGAATTCATATTTTGATATTCTATATAAAATTCTGTAACTTAAAACCACTATAAATAAACTTACATATTGTCTATTTTTACATAGATATGAAGTTTCTCACTTATCAATTGAAGAAATTCATTATGCAAGTTCAAAAGTTATAATTATTTTCATGTTCAATCATAATTTCTTTTTTGAATCTGTTAACAAATTTTTGAACTTTTCCCTGAGACATACATCACAATTGTATAATCTTTGCAACTTCAATGTGTTCCTTTTCTTATAAAATGTCTTTGTATATATATTCTTATTTTCTTTTTTATTTTCCTTTTAAGGTTGATTAAAGAACCAATGATTTATTATTTCCTGAATAATTCATTCATTAGATATTCTTGAGTTATGTGATAATGACAAATAATCAAATTCATGTTGAATATTGCTAATATTTTTTTAAGAACCTATTTTTTCCATTATTTTTAATGTATGGATATTAATAAAGGATTATTTTCAAGTTCAATGCAATTACTTTTTATGACCGCGTGAAGCGCGGGCAAATTACCTAGTTTAATTAATAACTTCCAAACAAAGAGAGTCATAATCAGTATTTTTTGTAGTGTTTGCATTATTATTTTTCAGATTTTAAATGAATTTTAATCATTCGTGAATTCTCTTTCTTTGGTGTTGACACGTAGGTGTTATCTCTCTCTCACACACACAGATATATATATATATATATATATATATATATATATATATAAAATAATGTAAACAATAGTATTTGGCCCATATTATCTTGTATGCAAAATACATTATAAATCTATATAGATACATAGATAATAAAAGTATAGAAAATTATTAAATTAATTAGATTTGAACTTTAAAGAACTGTAAAAAGATAATTAATATAAACAAACAGCAAAATATAAAATAACTACCAAAATTTAATATCTTTTTTTAAAAAAAAAAACTAAAAGTTTAAGGAAAGTAATTTTTTTCCAAAATATCAATTAAAATTTTAAAAAAATGTAAAAATTAATAGCAATAATTGCCTAAGGTATGTCGACATCTCCATTTCTAAACCATCTCAAGTCTTTCATCATCTTCGTCACTATTCATATTTGTTTTATTCTTGCAAAACAAAATAGATATTGAAATCGTCTAAAAAGAAAATACAAAACCAACATAAATTAGGAACTTTAACCTAAATTTAAATACCAATTGAACTAATTAATCACATAAAATGGATCATTTTAATAGTTGCTTTAAAAATGAATAGAAAAGGGCTAGATTATAAAAAGAAAAAAGAAAATAGCATATGAACGAAATAATTATCATAGTAGTAATTTATGTACTTAAAATATTGAAAGATGACGTACATGATCCACTGACATGACATTCTTCAAAATTCCTTCATTTCTCTATCATCAGTTTCTTTTTCTTCCTCGTCGCATTGGAGAGGTGGTGATCCCTTCAATCATAAAAAATGATTGCAGACCAAATAATTTAGATTGACGGCATATATAAACGTACAATAAAGTAATATACTAACTCTTTCTTTTATGATCTTAGTGAGTACAATCATATTTTTGTTTGGATGTTATTTTTTCTTAATACATGTCTGAAATCCTATTTTTGAAGAGGTGATTTTAAGAAGGTATGAATGATGAAGTTAAGAATAATATTTTTTTTTCAAAGAAGTTCTTATAAAATTTAGATTATTATTAAGGATAAGGTTAGCTATTTTTTGAATTTTAAATTTTAAATTAGTTTTTTAGGTAATTGATTTTGTGCATTTTTCAAGGACCCGTGTTTTATCTTCTTCTTTTTTATTTATTGACAGTTTTTTTCTTTCTATTTTTTTAAGATATTTTTATTAATAACTATATACTATTAGATATTGGTTGTTTTTAAGTTTATTGTATTATTTTTTTTGTTATTTTTCATTTGAATATATTTACTCTAAATATTTTGATTTTGAGTGAGAAAGTAGTACGTAGTGTAGTCATATTAATGTCGGCCTAACCCATCGGTGGCCCCTTAAAGTTGGCACAAAGTTTTAGTTAGACACCTTAGCTGGACGATGTTCATCTTAGACACCTCATGTAGGGTATCGCTGTGTCATTTTGACACTTTTTTTCCAATCACCAAAAATATATGAGATGTGTGTGTTACACTCGCGAATGACGTGTAAAGTGACTAATTAAGCGATGACATTTGTCATTTGTGTCAAAAACAATTCTTAAACAATAATTTTTGAGTAAAAATAAAAGGCTATCAATCAATCAATGGCATATGGATTTTTGCCCAAATAATCTTTTCAAAAAAATTTAGACAATAAATTCCCCCATGACCCCACCCACCCCCACAGTCTTCTTCTCCAAACACCCCAGTCCATTTGCAGAAATACCCCCCCCCCCCCCTCCCCCCCGGTACCTATTCATTTGTAGAAATTATTTGCAGATGATTTTCTTCTCCAAATACTTGCAAAAATATCTGGGAAACACGCCCACCTGTACATTGTTCCTTTATTAGTATCTTCTTCAAATGTCATTTTCTTTCTGTTTTTACCTTAATCACCAGATTCACAAAAAAATTAAATTTACTCCTATGTAAATATTAAATTATTTCGGGAAAGAATCTCATGAATTAATTTACTAAGTAAATTTTGAAATGGGTCCATTTCAAAATTTCTAAAACAATTTCCATCATTTTTCATCAGTTTACGGTAACTATTTTTGTTCTTCATCTTTGGATGTTAAAGTTTCAAAAATGGTGGCTGAAAATGAGAAGGAAGAAGATTTTTTTTTAAAAAAGTCAACTAAATAGGTTTTCAGGCGCAGTCAACGAGTGTATTACAACACTCACTAAGCCATGTAAGCAAAAAGTGTCAAAAATGACTCAACGATTTTCTACGTTAATGTGTTTAAAATGAACATTGCCTAGTTAAGATGTCTAAGTGAAAATTTGTGCCAACTTTAGGGGGACGCCGATGGATTAGGCCTATTAATGTCTAGTTTTGGTTGTTTTTTTTTTTCCTGTATTTTTTTTTGTTTTTCATTTGTTTCTTAATTATTTTAAAAATAATTAAATAAGCTTCAATCAATACTCAATAGAGATAAGTATTCTAATTATGATAAGAGTCCAAAATAACATAAACTTTAGCCACGTGCATAATTAGTTATCTTTAAAAAATGAAAAAATGAAAAAATAAAAAAGAGGTATATTAACTATGGTAACTATCTTTAAAAAGAATATGTTAAATAGTATATTTAGTTTTTTTTTTTGAAAAAAAATAATTTAAATTTAACTGATTTCTAATTTAATTTTTTAGTTTTAAATTTTTTAAAATTTCATTTTTTTTCAATTAAATAATTGAGAAATTTTATGGTGCTGACATATGACACTTTTTACTTCTCCTATTATATATAGATAGATGATTAATTTAGTTTATAAGGGTTGTGAAGAAATAATTTATTAGTTTTAGAAAGGTATTACATTTACTGAACTTTATAGGTTTTCTTTTTTGTCTTTCGGTATTTAGCTAGGGGCTTTTCCTTTAAGGAGATATTTGTACATGCGATTTCATATTTCGATATAAAATTAGTGTTTGGACATGTCACATTGATTTGGGAATTTCAAATCATGATATGAGATTTTTAAAATTTAAAGTTGACCTACCAATTTATATTTTATAAAAACAATCCCGCATTTATATCTATTAACTATTTATTTTATATATAAATAAAATTTATAATTCATATCATTACTTTTAAACCATTTATGTCCCATATAAAGATTATTCTCACCAACATAAATTTTATTATTAATTCAAATCAATTCCTACTCTACCATTTATATTCATTAATTTTGATCAACTTTACTTACAAACCAAATTGACCAACAAATGACTCAAAGTAACAATGTTGGTTGTCTTCTCAATTATATAATCGAGAAATGGTAGTTCAACATGAGAAGATTGTCTGTAGTATGTCGGAGAATTATATTAAAGACTAGACACTACAACTTATGTTTAATTATTTTTTTATCGAATTAAAGTTTGATCAATAAACGTTATAATTTTTTAGAATAGCTTTGTGATGGTATATTATGCAATTTTATAAACTTTTGGTTATTTGGTAAGATTGTATAAAGAATTGAGATAATTTAGTAGTTTTACAACTTATGTGATTTTTATGTTTATGAAAAACATACAATATAAAATGTCCAAAATGCATTTCCAAATAAAACTTCAACTACTCATAATTTATATCATGATTTCAAATTATGATTTCATATCGGATGACCAAACAGGCCCTAAGTATAATACTATAATATAATAATGAAAAATATTTGATTAAAATGATGAGTTAATATCTCAGATTGTCATTCAACTTTGAATAGTCCACTTAGAAAGTCACTCAACTTTGTTTTATAACATAAAAGTCATTCAACTTAGAATACTTTACTTAAAAAGTCACTCAACATTATTTTATAAACAAAAGTCACCAACTTTAAGTAGCTCACTCAACTTTGTTTTATAACTCAAAAATCACATAACTACTAGTATTTAACTTAAATAGTCACTCAATTCAACTATTGATATCATCACCCTTAGAAAGTAACTAACTAATTTAAATAATTTTTATATTAATTTTGTTGAAATATAATTTTTCTAAATTATTAACAATGACCTTTTTTTTAAAAAAATAAAAAATGTACTTACTGGGGTTCTGCTCTTCACTGGAGATCTGCAAAACTTCTATATACAAAAAAAAAATCTTCGTTTTTAAGTTGTGAGTGGCAAGTTCCTATAGCTTCGCGATTGTGATCAAAGCTTGGTTCCGCACTTGTGGTGAAGTTTCATCAAGTATGCTTCCTTAACAATCTCAATGCCTAAGGGATTCACATCATCTCAAACCACCCTATAGGCGATCTACACCTTCTTCCATAAAGTGCCTCAAATGGTGCTATATCATTACTAGTGATAACTTTTGTTGCATGACAATTCACACAACGATAACAACTAATACCAATGACCCCCAAAGTCGATTACACATTTGTATCACACCAATAATCCTTCAACCTTCAGGATAACATACACACCTCGTTTGATTTTGAATGTGGTAGCCTCTATCCTTAGGGGAATAATGACACTTGCACTATGAAGATTCTCATAGAAAAAATATTGATGGGATAAATAAAAGATACTGTCATGACCCAAAAATGGACGTGATGACATTTGTCTATTTCCACCAAGATAAGTCAGTCTTAACCCAACGAAAAGAAAAAATATGCAAAAAAAAGTAAAGCAAGAACAAGACAAAGGCGGAAAACTTATTCATTCTAAACAACACCCCAAAACCTAGTTGTCATATGTACAAGCCACTAAAAAAACCTATAGAATTCAAAGATAAATACAAGTCTCAATCTTTGTTTCTCAAGTAGAACAACAATTAAAAGAAAAAGGAAAAGAGGGCCCGCCAAGATGACAAGCACCTACCTCTGAGATCCTTCAACGATCCTTGAATGTTAGGAGAAGAAGAAGATCACAAGTGTAGAAGCAAGGGGTGAGTACCAACAACAAGTTACCCAGCAAACGACCTATTAAACAAAACAACTAGCTATAAATTGAATATCCCTTACGCTCCAACCGAACCTCCTTAAACTACAACCTGCATAGAACTTAGCCAACCTAGCAATTCTATAATACACGGCTCACAAAGCCCAATATTCACAGTTCAATCTTCACAATTCAACAATCAAACAAATCAAATAAGTCAATCTCAATGTCAAGTATTTCAGTTACATGTAACAAGTGCATCAATCACAATCAACAAGTAAGTCACGCATAAGAATCAAATACATCAAGTCACAATGATCAATCTCTTGCCGGAACCATTACCCATCGGCACAATCTCACTAGCCAGAACTATTTACCATCGTCTTTACATCACATTACTAGCCGAAACCATTTCTCATCGGTTTTATATTACATCACTAGCTGCAACTATTTTCATCAGATTTATATCACCACACTAGCCGAAACAATTTCCCATCGACTTTATATCACATCACTACCCTGAACTAATTCCCATCGGATATTTATCATATCACTAGCCAGACCCATTTCCTATCGGTTTTATATCATATCACTGGCCGGAACAATCTCCCATCGACTTTATATCACATCACTAGCTGGAACCACTTCCCATCGGCTTTATAACATCATCACATGTCTCATCACGATGTTCACAATCAATGCACACAACCAATATCACACCATAAGGAAGAGACAACAATTCATACAATTTAAGTCCAGAATATTGTCTTTAAGCATTTTATCAATCAATCAACAAGGGTCACAATAAAACAATTCACATCATCATGTTCATCATATAACCTTTTTTCATTTCAACCCCTTTCTATTCCTCTAGATATAACAAATGGAAAATTTAAACCCTTCACCTCATCCCAGTTACTCCCAACACACAATCAATGAAGAAAGCATACAAATTCAACTAGAATACAAGGTTTAGGAAGCCACTTGCCTTAAATCAATCAAGAATCACTCTAATAGTTGACTCTTCCTCTTCCAAATCACTTCCAAAGCCACACAATCTATAAACAATAAAGTATTCACAATCACTTTCTAGAAACAACCCCTTGAAAGGTGGGTCAATCAACACAATACCTGATTCTAAAAATTAAGGTTTGAATCAAAATTTAACACTTAAAAACATTATTCAAGATTTTAGGAACTCATTAGGGAAAATCATTTTGAAATAGGACTTGAAATCAGTTCACAAACTCCATTTTAGTTAAGAACTTGGGTTCTTGAAAAACCTCATCATTCACCAATCAAAACCTCATATTTTGATGCTAAAATTCATAATTAATCAATGGAAAATGATGGTTTAGGATCAAGAACACTTGCCTAACTAATTTTGCATAGAAAATCCTTTCAAAATTCGCCACCAAGGGTTCCCCAAGTTCAAAAATGGTGAAATGGGTCTTAAATCCTGAAATTTGTAGCAAAAGCCTTCTCTTGTATCACTCAAGCGAACCCCATTAAAAATGCGGGCTTTGCTTCTACGATCAAGCCTTCGCTTAAGCAAAGGTCGCTTAAGCGTTGACTGCTTCGCAAATTTGAAGGTCAACACGGGTTGACCCTTCGCAAAAGCGAACCAAGACTCGTTGAAGTGGGCCTCGCAAAGGCGAAAGTTCACCAGAACTCAGACATCAGAAAATCAGTCAACTCTCAAAACATCGAAAGAACCCTCGGGATTTGTTCGGAACCCCATACACACAATCCACATACGGAAATCAATTATACGTGATGTTATGAACTCAATGGAACTGTCAAAACATGAAACAAAGGTCTTCTTGACCCGACATCCATGAAAACCATAGGATACTAACTCACACCTACAATGGCTAAAACAAGCTGGGGACCTCTCAAAAATCAACCAAGACCTAAAATAGGCTTAAAATCATCACCAAAATACATAACTCTCAAAATTCCCATCTGAGCATCCGAATTCCAAATGTTGACCAAAGTCAACCCAAAGGCTAAAATTCCACAATTTAGGACCTCAAATACTCAAAAAGACTCAGAAACTTAAACCAACAACTCTCATGGAATATATCTCACATTGAATAAGCACAAAACTATGTTATCAAATAATAACTAAGAACAAAAGATAACTCTATCAAGTCTCTTGCTGCATATGAGAAATATTTCTTATGAGAATGATTGTTGTTGTGTAATTTTTATGGAATGCAAAAACTAAGGTTATGACATTTATGAAAAGACATAATAGGATGGACAAAAACCTTAGAGCAATGATATTGTAGTAGTGGCAGTGGTTGCAGCTTTTTACAACTGTCCTTTTCACGTAACTTAACTCTCAATCTATCATGGGATCAGGTCCCTATTAGATCTCATAGTTTGTTAAATCATTGAAACTTCACTGTAAATTTGGAATAAAATTTCTCGTCTTTATGATGAAGACAAACTTACTCAACATCTTCCACTTGTTAGCATGACTAGGTCATTCCTGACAACTGACTGATCCCTCATAACCTTAGCACAATCTTCCCCCTTTTGATATCATAAAAAAGTAAAGTAGTAAACCAAGTAGGAAGTATGCAGTTCAAGAAAATTCATGGCCACTTAAGTAACATTGAGCATGAGTATAAATAAATAAAGTAATAAGTGAAGCCAATAAACACAAGGAAAAAACATTCATTGGTCATAAAATGTTAACATTCAAAATACTACAGTAAAAGTACAAGAAGAGCTGGACAAAGCCAACTAAAAGGATCAACAAGAAAAATAGGAAGGGGACAAAATAAGAGTTTAGGAAGTAGGAGGCTTGGAAGTGAGAGATTGGAGGAGAGGGGTTATTCAAACATCCACCTCAACATGAGTTTTCAGTTACCTATCTTTTAGCTCAGCATGTTGCACAGTCAGGCCCTATTGAATTTTCAAAGCAGTTAGTTAATCTGCACCTGGTCCCTTCACATTGTCCTTCAACAACTGATCATATAGGCGAGTAATTTCTGCATCCCTATTTTCGTGTTTCATTATCATCTCTTCTAATTTATATTTCAAATGTTCATGTTCCTCATGCAGTTCAGAAACCTTGCTCTTATTTCAAATCCTTCCTTCCACACTTTCACACTTAAAAAGTGTGTTTAGAGAGATGGTGTGCTTAAAGGATTTTTTTATCCATTTGCCATGATGAATAGCAAAGTGATTAGATACTTTTTTCAGTAGGTAGCCGTACAACATTTCATGTTTGTCATCCATAGTAGTGATAATCTTGCGCATATGCTCCAACATAATAGTAGGGAGATTGATATCTACAACCTTTCTGAGAGATACCCTAAGAGTGGTAGACACTGGAGAACCATCGCTGATTCCAAGTGAACCCTTGTCTTGGCTCAATACTCAGCAGAAGACTTACTCATAAATATAAGGACTCAAAATTAACTCAACTCATGTCAAAATGCCATATCTGAAGTCTCAATATGATTAACTTAGAACATTTAAAAATATTCAGACTGGCCACAAGGGGCAACTCAAGTCTGAAACATTAACAAAATGAAAATGGAAAAAGACTCCTTAACTACTACTATCTATGAAGCCTCTAATACTATGAGGGATGTCGTGACAAGACCCACAACATCTTAACAAAACTGAAAAGGTAAATGGAATCCTTCGTAAGCAAGGAAGCTCACCAAAGCTAACTTGAACTGCTATTGATTACCTTGATCTCCTATATCTGCATCATGAAACGATGCATGCCAAATGACATCAGTACATTGAATGTACGAGCATGTAAGGGGAACACTAAATATAACATAAAATCTTGAACTTGGAAAGAAGGAAAACATACTCACCTCAACTATACTCAACTCATGGATACTCAACTCAATACAATATAAAGCAACAATAAAAATGCAGTTTATATAAAGCATTTAAAATAGTAGATAACAACTCAATGTATTTAAAAATACAATAATAACTCTATTTGTATATAAAGATACAAAATAACTCAATTTGGGAGATTCTCTAACTGATAACTATCACTATGAGCTATATGATGATACAACTTCTCACCCACGCTGCCAAAACTGTCCTATATCTTGTCGGAGTATAAGACATCCTCAACTAAGTGGATCCACTAAGCTATGATTAAAAAGCAATAAGGAATCATCTAAAAAGTATGACCCTTTCTACCCACGTTAGCTACATGGTTTATGAGGACTTTGAGTTTGTTTGAACTCGTCCCTATATCGGTGCTCCATACTACTCCCAATAATATAACTCATCTCATTTGTTTAGGAACATTTCCTCATCCTCAAACTTTGAGATTACTTCTCAAAAGGGTTCTCTTAAAACAGATAGTACTCAAAACTCCTGATGAACGCATTTGAAAATTGATGTTTCCTGTCATTTTAAATGAAACATTTACTCTTGGGAATACTTAGACCCCATATATTCATTCTGAAAAATGAAACTTGACTCTCCTTATCCTCATACTCAAGTACTCAAGTCTAAAAACTAGTTTTAAAAGTTTGTAAAAGACTTCTCAACATAACTCTAAAGACTCTCTTAAACTCGACTCTTAATCATTTCTTGAATTTAAATTAGAAACTCAAGAGTTACAATTCATGATATGAAGGATATCATGATGATTAAATGTAGTTTAGATCGCTAGGATTAAGAAAGGAATATCGACTAAAAGGAACAACTACTGATAGAAGGACGGAAGGAAAACTGGGCTAACACTCCTGGCGCATCCCTGGCGCACGCGCCAGCCCTCTACTTACTAGGGATGGTATGTGCCGCACTGCTAACGTGCAGCCCCAGCCCCTCCCTAGAACATTCCGACGAATTTGTCTTCTCAATTTCTGGCCCTATTTCACCTAAAATCAATTTGTTTCTTCCAAACTCACTTAGATTCGAATACCCAACATAAGTACACAAAAATCTACTCAACCCAACCCTCAAACTCATAACATTCAAACTCATAACATTTATCTCAAGGACTCATCAAACTTATCATTAACGATTTAAGAACGAAACTTCAAGAAAACTCATCAAGAACTCAAATCATTCAACCTCAAGAACAAAATTATGGATAGAATCACATGATTCGCGTTTGGGTGAACTAACCCAACACTATGAAAACTTACATACCTCGTTAGGATCGAATCCTTGGCGAAATCCCTTGACTATTGCAAGAAAATGTTGAACGCCTTAGTTTTTTCTCCCTTTTTCCTCTTCTTGACCTTCTCTCTAAACCCTAAGCGTATTTAGGATTATCAAAACTGCTCCAAATCAGTTTATACCCCCCAAAATATTACTAAAAATGTTTAACGCTGATGGGATAAGGAAAAGACAAAAATACCCCTCATTAATTCGGGTAACTTTCCTTAACTGGACAAGCCGACTTTAAATGGGAACATCTCCCTCATCCAAACTGGAAACTTAGCAAACTTGGTGGTGTTGGAAAGAGGATTCAGAGACCTTTCATTTGATATCTTATGGGCCACCTAACTCATCATGTACTGAAAGTTATGGTCATTTGAAGTTGACCTAAAACTCACAACTTAAGCTTAACCTGAAAAAATCTCAAATTAGCTCTTTCCAAATTAGTTCTTTCAAAATTTAGCTCTTTCTATGGCCGAGGTGTTACATTCAGTCTCTGAAGTTGATAAGGCTGCCACTTCCCGCTTCTTTGAATTCCATTAAACTGCTTTAAAGTCCATATTAATCAAGAAATCAGATGTGCTCTTTCTATCATCAATGTTGCTTCCGTAGTTATTATCGATAAAGCTAGTAAATGTGAATTTTTTTTACCTTAGAATACCAAATTTCATGATTTGTTGGCAGGATATCCAGTACTCTCTTTGCAACTCCAAGGTGAAGCTCACTTGGATTGTGCAGAAATCTCGATATGGCGCCAACAGAGAAAGAGATGTATGGTCTTGAATGAGACAAGTAGTGCAAACCACAAACCAAACTTCTAAAATAAGTCGCATTTGCCATTTCAAAACCATCAATATGACATAACTTCTCATTAATATTCATCGTTGTAGCAGCAACATTGCAATTTACCATATTGAACTTTTTCAAAAGATCTGCTGCATATTTTATTTGTGAAAGAAATAGGCCATGAACTCCATGTTTCTCCCCAAGACCAATAAAATAATGCAACATCATTTCAAAATTCTTCATCATGCAGTCCTTAAATTCAGTGACCATAGACTCACTTGAACTCATATATATCATATATCATCAACATGAAGACATACAACTTGAAATTTATTTTTACCTCCTCTTTTTATATAAAGAGTAGGCTCATTGTTGCTCCTTTGAAATCCACTCTCCTGGAAATAAGAATCAATTTTAAAGTACCATGCTCGCGGTGCTTGTTTTAGGCCATAAAGTGCCTTTTTAACTTGTAAACCTTATCTTCTTTGCCATTAACTATAAAACCTTCAGGTTGTGAGACATAAACTTCCTCTTCCAAATCACCCATTTAAAAATCTAGATTTAATATCAAATTGGTTGTGAGGCCCAGACTTCTTTGATTGAGCATATTAGAGGCAGTTTGATGGTAAGAAGTTATGCATTATTCAAGACATGATTTTGAGAAGTTAATATAACGAGGTGGTTCTTGATTCTGATAGAGTGTTGAGGATCGGGGGCAGGATTTGTGTGCCCGAGGTGGTTGAGTTGTTTAGATTAATCTTGGAGGAGCTCATTGCTCAAGATACTCCATTCAGTGGGGTGCGACCAAGATGTACCACGATCTAACTTAGCATTACTAGTGGTGCAGTATAAAGCAGGACATTACTGAGTTTGTGTCTAGTTGTTTAACTATCCAATAGGTCAAGTTTGAGGATCAGCGATGTGTCTTAAAGGATACCCATTCTTACTTTGAAGTGGGATCCTATCACCATAGACTTCGTAGTGGGTTTTCCTACTATCATGGGTGGTTATGATTTGATTTGAGTTGAGTTGTTGATGATAGGTTGACCAAGTTCATGCATTTTATCCCAGTTTAGGTAAGGTAAACGCAGAGAAGTTAGCTCGACTCTACATTAGTCAAATAGTTTGACTTCATGGAGTGCCTATTTCTATTATCTCTATCTAAATTTCACTTATCAATTCTCACTTCTAAACGGCCTTACATCATAATTTAGGTACTCGGTTAGATATGAGTACAAATTTTCACCCTTAGATGGATGGACACTCTAAGTGGATGATTCAGGTTTTACATGTTTTGACCGTGTGTGATTGGCTTTGGTGCTCGTTAGAATCAACATTTGCCCTAGCCAAATTTGCCTACAACAACAACTATCATTCTAGTATTCAGATGGCCCTATTTGAGGTGTTGTATGGTAGGAGGTGTAGATCTTCGATTGGTTGGTTTGATGTAGTTAAGATGGACTCATTGGATAAAAACTTTCTTAGAGATGCTATGGAGCATGTCCATTTGATTCAAGGTAGGTTGTTGACAACTCAAAGTTGACAAAACAATTATACGGATATGAGGGTTCGTGCTTGGGAGTTTATGGAAGGCGATCATGTTTGGCCTCCCGTGTCACCCATGAAGGTATGATGAGGTTCAGGAAGAAGGACAAGCTTATCCCTAGATTCATTGGCTCTTTTGTGAATTTGGGGCAAATTGGAGAGATGGCCTATAAGTTTGCCTTGCCACATAGCTTGTCAGATGTGCATGCAGTTTTACACGTTTCCATGCTTTGTAAATATGTCCCAGATTAGCCTCATGTGATTTCACTCGATTGAATGGTGTTGGGTTTAGTTTTGTCATTTGAGGAGGAGCCTATAGCCATCTTGGACAGGCATGAATTCAAAAGTTTAGGACAAAGGAAATTGCTTCAGTGAAGGTGCAGGGAAACCATCGTTCAGTTGGGGAAGCGACTTGGGAGACAAATACATGCGTTGCCAAAGATCCTCAACTTTTTAAAGCTTCAGGTACTTTAATTTACTTTATAGTCGAGGAATATTTTTTTTGTGGTGGCTAATGTACTGGCCTAGAAGGTCATTTTTGGAAAATTTCATAAAATTTTCGTCTTACTCCTCATAATAGTTACCCCGAGTCATGCTTGATCAGTTTATAAAGTTAGTTTTTAAAGTTGATTGAAAAGTTGTTATTTTTGGAAGTTTTGAGTTTGAAAGGTTTAAAGTTGTTAAAAAGTTGGTTTTGGTAACAACTGGAGTTTGGAGTCTCAAAATGGAATTCCATCATTCCATTAGCTTTAGAGTGTGAAATTTGGTCTACTAGTCTGGTCGTTTTTGTTTTGGATATTTTTCTTGGGTTTGAGCCTTTAAGTTGAAAGTTTAAGTGATTTTATACTATGGGTTGATTTTGGTTAACATTTGGAGTTCGAACACTCAGATTGGATTTCTCACGATTCCGTTGGATTTGGGGGATAATTTTAGGTTTTAGGTGAGGTCTTGGTTGAATATTCAAAGGTTCCGAGGGAATTTTGGTAATTTTGAGCGTTAAGTTAGTTTGTTGCGACTTTCATGGGTTTTGGGTCAAGGAGCCCTCGAATCCATGTTTAGATGATTCCATTGAGTTTGTAACGTTGAGTTCAGTTGGGTAGTATACTTCATTTGTGCACTTAAGGGTTCTAAACGAATCTCGAGGGTCCTTTCAGTGTCTTGTATATTGAGTGTTGTGTTGCTAGTTTGTTGTATTCCAGTGCAGGATACTTGTGCATCGCGATTGCCAACCTCCCTCTTCTAATCGTGTAGGGTTAGTTTTGTGGGTGTTGTGATTGCCTCGAGCCTGCCATGATCACATAGAGTAAATTTCTTTTTCATTGCAATCGCGTGAGGCCCAATTGTGATGGTCAATAAATGAGTTGACCATTTAACTCCTCACGATTACGAGACTTTGGGGTCACGATTGCGAAGAGTAAAATCAACCTAAATAGTGTTATTTTCCCAAAAGTTAGGGTTTCAACCCACTTCACCATTATTGAACCTTAGAAGCTCGATAGATGCAATTTCAAGGTGGTTTTCATGATAAACAATTAGGTAAATATTGTTGACCCTAAACCTTCTTTCTTATTGGTTCGTAATAAATTTAAACAACAAAGTCTTGTTTTTGAATTGCCAATTGGTGGGTTTTTCAAAATTCAACCCTTTAATGAACGTGGTGAGTTAAGATTGATTACAACTCCATTTTTAATTGATTTTTACCGGTGAAATCCAAATTACTTGGGCAACATAATTTTATACAAATTTCCAGATTTAACCCTCATTTTCGGAAATGGGTTTTTGGGTCAATTTGGGTTGGTATCCAAAGTCTTTGTTATGGGTATTGTTAGTTTCAAGTTCTTGTTGTAATTACCTAATTAACTAGATTTTGTTGATTTGGAGCCCAACGGAAAGGGAAGACTCGAGTACTAAAGTGATTGTTTGATTTCTTGAGGTAAGTAAATCTTTTGACTTTTTATTAAGTATATTTATTCTTGTATCCCGGTGAAGGGTTTCAATACTTTAGAGTATTGGGTAAATAATGATTATGGTCTAATAGTGATAATGTGGGGTAAAAGAAGAATTTTGTTGATATCGTGATATGAAAAGTCTTAGTAATATTGTTAAAATCAAAGAATCATGAATGGTTGAACAGTTGACCGGACTTACCCTAAATATTATGTCAAGATTATTTGTATTGTCTCGTTGTTATGTGGATAGTGATCATTTTTCATCGATCATTTGCACATTTATATTTGTAGTGATGTTATGCAACTGTGTGGCAAGGCCTTAGGGAAAATGATAAGAAATAGGGGACGCGCCACACGATCCGTGGATGAATCTATATTGAAGGGTCGAGCCACGCAATCTGTGGTAGGCGCATGGATAAATATCTTCCCTAGGGGTCCCGAACTGAGAGACCAAGGGTGTGTATAATTAGGACAGATATGCACCACTCTATATGACACTAAACTTCATTGCATTTCACTCTATTTGATTCTTATTTGTTGTGATTGATGAAATGTTATTGTGGTTATTGAATTGTGAAAAACTGTAATGATTTGACTATGTATAGTGTATATTGAGGTGCAAGTTGTGATATTCTATTCACGCTCTATTGTATTTGACTGAGAACTGCTAGGTTGGGCTGATTGTCTATTGTAGGTTGTAGTTGTTGAGGTTCGGGTTGTGTGGTTGGAGTACTTTTGTTTAGTATTGCTTTACTTAGGGATTGTTAGGTTTGCTTGCTAAGTATCGTTGTTGTGTGATGCTCACTCCTTTCTACACTTGTGTAGGTTATGATGCCCGATCATCGTAATTTCTCTTTTTTCTCTTCTACGTTCGAGGCTTATTGTAGAGAGTTGTGAGGTAGCTGCTTGTCATCTCGGCGGACACCTCTTACTCTTTTATTATATTATTGTTCTGTTCTAGAAACAATGAAATTGAGATTTGTACTTCTTCCGAATCTATTGTATTACACTAGAGGCTTGTTCGGGACAACTAGGTCTTCGGGTTATATTTGAGTTATGCTATGTTATCCGCGTAATTGAAAATGTATTAGGCTTTCATTATGTTTCACTTCTGTATTTTCGATTTATGTTGGGTATTAGGCTGACTTGTCTTGGTGGTATAAGACAAGTGTCATCACGTCCGATTTTGGGTCGTGACATTCCTGGAGAAGCTAGGTTCTTAGTGTGTATTCTGATATAAAATTTCATGATTAGCTATCTATTTTGATGTAAGATTTCGGAAGATGTTTAGCCTTGTTTGGATTTTCAAAATTTGATTATGTTGGTTTTGTGGATACAAGAAAATTGAAATTTGGATATTTATTCGTATTAGCTGGAGGAGGAAATCATGAAAGTGTGAGTTATAGTTGTATCCACTATGGAAGCTGCATTTGTGGCATGCTTTGAGGCCACAATTTAGACTAATTGGTTGCATAACTTCATTTTAGGACTTAGACTAGTCGACACTACTTCCAGGCCACTAAAAGTTTATTGTTATACTAATGAAATAGTTTTCTTGTCTAAAAATGTCAAATATTCAAAAGGTGTCAAGCATATAGAATAAAAATGTTTATCGGTTAAAGAAGAAGTCCATAAACAAAAAGTGACAATGGAAGGAATATAATATTGCCCAAATCATTCGTTGAACAAGTTGAAAGAAGGCTCATCATTGATGGCAATGAAAGTCGTTATGTAAAGAATGTAATATGATTATGGAATTGACACTTTGAGCTTATTTAAATATATGTTTCAGTTATTACCTATTTTCTCTTGTATACATAACTAGTATACATGCCGGCGCGTTGCGCGGAGATTATTAAAAATTATTTAATCATTCAAATACATTTTATCTTTATAATTTTATTAAAATATAATTATCATTTTATTTTCAATGCAATGTACTTAATAACATAAATTTTATATAACTAAAGGAACAAATCATATAAATACATGTGTACGATCATCAAATAATTTTTTTGATAAAACTAAATATTAAAGGGAAAAAGAACAAATATACCCCCCGAACTATCGTAAATGGTATGCCAATATCCTCCGTTATACTTCAAAGTTGTATATACCCTTACCGTCAATATTTTGGGTTTTGTATACACTTGAGACTAACGGTTGGACACGTGGCTTCATCTCAACGACTTGCCTGATTTTTTTAATTTATTTTTTACACAAAATTGGAAAACCCGCCCATTTCATTTTAAACCCACCTGAAACCCTTTTTGAAATAATTCGAATATATTTGAAAAAAGCTACAAATCAAATTCAAAACCTTTGCAATAATAACAAATTCATGTGGTTTGATTTGAATTCCGTCTAGTGGAGATGATGGAGCATCATGAAATCTACTCCCTCGCCAAAATTCAATTCGTTCTTCCTTACAATTTGAGGGAAAATAACGATGGAGAAGCTTTGAGAATTTCTGGTGAGATTGCCTTATGCACTGTCGGAAGGTATTTCGTCTAATTTTTGGGCAAGTTCGTGGAGTTTTGATATCTGAGGTTTATTCCCCACCCACTTATCTTCTACATCAAGAAATTTCAGCTCATTCTAACAGTTTGAACTCTGCCAGACCACTATTGCGCGTCGACAGTGGTTTTCCGGTGGCCTTAATGGAGCAAGGCCAATGCCAAGCTGGGCATCTCTTCAAGGATTACACAACCCACAAAATAAAACATTGCAATCCACCAAAAGAAACGCCACAAATCTCATTTCTAATAATTCATATGTTTGTGTGAACTTTGGAGAAGAAGGCGGCAACGGCGGCGGTGGTCAATCACAAAATTGGCTTGATGGTTTTGTGCACAATCATCCATGAACTCTAAAACAACAAAATAACATGGCTAATATTAATGAAATTTTTGAATCGTGCAACAAATTTTTGAGAACAAAAGAAGAGAAGAAGATGGAGCACTGTCTGAAGGGAATTATGGAAGATGGATCATGGGTGTTTTAATTCGGGTTACGGAAGATGCGTGGGTTTATTAATTTAGGATAAAAACATAATAAAAAATTAGGTAAATAATTGAGATGTAGCCACGTGTCCAGCCGTTAGTCTCAAGGGTATACACAACCCAAAATATTGAAGGTAAGGATATATACAACCTTAAAGTATAACGTAGGGTATTGACTAAGGCTGGCAAGGGGACGGGGACGGGGACTGGGGGACGGGACGAAGGGGGAAGGGACGGGACGGGGGAC
>JAJOOR010022395.1:0-25818 GCA_036250505.1 Solanum acaule | reverse complement strand
CTTCTTCTTCTTCTTCTTCTTCTTCTTCTTCTTCTTCTTCTTCTTCTTCTTCTTCTTCTTCTTCTTCTTCTTCTTCTTCTTCTTCTTCTTCTTCTCTTTCTCCTTCTCCTTCTTCTTCTTCTCTTTCTCCTTCTCCTTCTTCTTCTTCTTCTCCTTCTCCTTCTCCTTCTTCTTCTTATTCTCCTTCTCCTTCTCCTTCTTCTTCTTATTCTCCTTCTCCTTCTTCTTCTTATTCTCCTTCTTATCCTCCTCCCCCTTCTTCTTATTCTCCTTGTTCTTCTCTTTCTCCTCCTCCTTCTTGTCCTTCTCCTCCTTATCCTCCTCCTCCTCCTTCTTCTTCTTCTCCCCATTCTCCTCCTCCTCCTCCTCCTCTTCTGCTGCTTCTCCTCCCCGTCCTCCTCCTTCTTCTTCTCCTCCTCCTCTTCCTCCTTCTCCTCTTCCTCCTCCTGCTCCTCCTCTTCCTCCTTCTCCTCCTCCTCTTTTTTCTTCTCCTCCTCATTCTTCTTCTCTTGCAACTCCTTCTACTTCTCCTTTTCCTGCTTCTCCTTCTCCTTCTCCTTCTTTTTCGCACATTTATTCATCTACTAATTTGCATACTTTTTTTTCTTCTTGTCACAACCCAGGGGTACCCCCTAGATATAACATGGCATAAGGAACCCCAAAGGACTCCATACAAGCCACTTAGCTCTCATAACATAAGAAATAGAAAAATGAGAGTAAAACAATAGTCCAAGTCCTAAACATTTTATAAAAGATAAGCGGAAGTCTAATACACTTGTCTCACCATAGCAATCTAATATAATAGAATGAAATTAGGCCTAGCCTATACTTCATATCCAAAAGTGAAATAAATGAAAGAAAGTGAAACAATAAACTCCGTCCTCGAAGCATGAGGACTCACCAAAGCTCGGAAATCACAAACTCAACCACTAGCCACGAAACTGAAGACCCTGACTGTCGGACCCTACATTTGGAGAAATGTAGGAAGAGTATGCGTTAGAGCAAAATAATGTACCAAGTATGATAGTCATGCATAAAAAATTTAAATCATGCTAAAAAAGGACATTTCATTTCATGTCATGCAATTGACCAAGCTAAAATATGATATAAGAGAATTAGAAAACATAAGTCATAAAACCATGCTTAATGCAAGCTAACATCATCTTTAAAACCTTTGAACTCATATGCGATACTTCTTGAAGTAAGCTTAGTTCATTATTAATGTGGGGAATTAGCCTTAACCGACATAGAGACCATGTGAGTTATAACATGTCCCCCGGTGTCTCCCACATCGAAAAGGATTGTCCTACTTGCCAAGGTAGAACCATGAACTTCTAGCGTAAATGTATCCACTAGCTAATGTCTATCTAATACAATCATCCTATGGGGGCACATAGGTAAGGGATAAGGAGATTGCTTCTAGAAACCTAACCTCTACTAATGGGAGAGCTTCCATCTCAATATCCTCTCGGTGCTAAGCATAAATCCCACATAATAGTTATTTCTTACTTGTTCTTATTATCCATGGAAAGGCATCCTAGGATTACCAATCCAAGCTAGTTTCATTAGTATATCTCTTACTCTTTGATTCAATTAGGTTAGCCTTTCAACCTAAGAATCCTTACTATGTGAGTAAACCTTTCACATCATGCTAATATGTGTTTATGAGAATATCCTTTCAACAACACAATAACAACATCATCGTTGATACTTTACTCTCAAAGCATCCTTAAAACATTTGCATAGACTTCATAAGAAAATGCGTAAGTTCATAATTTACCTCTTGAGGTTCAAAACCCACTTTCAATCATCAACACTTAGAAAATATGGGTTAGATATGGATTTCATCATAAATTAATGTAAAACTAGTAATACATGCTTAATTCCATAAATCTCTTCTTTAAGATCAAAATCCCATATAATATGATTTATAACTTGAAAACATGGGGATTACATGGGTTCATGGGGGGAAATAATCATAAAATCATAGTACTTCATCAATTCATGCACGAGAGTTCATAATCCAATCTTTTAAATCAATAATCAAGAGAATTCATGACAATTGAAGAAAACCCTACAATTGGGGAATTCTAACTTTGAAATAGAGGAATTTGGGAACTCCATGGATGAAAACTATCAGACCTTGAATCCAAATGCTAGCCTTCAATGGGGGAATTGAGAGTAGACTAGAAACCCTAGGTTGAATTCTTCTTCTTCTTCAAGTTTCTAGAGAGAGAAATATTTTTTGGAGAGTTCTTCTTTTGTGATTTTGGAAGAATGAAGTGAATGGGCTAATTTGAGGGTTGAAAATACTTATATAGGGGTCTTAGTGAAGGGTACAACGACGTAGTATAGGATTTAAATAATTAGGAAAAAACCTAACTAACCCTGACCTTAATTGTTGCCTCACCACCCACGACTTGAGACTGATGGACTGTGGACTGACCAACGGTCCGTCCTGCACACTCGTCGGTAAGTTTGGCCTGGACCTACGACTCATCACCCACGGATAGTGAACCCACCGACGGTCCGTAGGTCCAGTCCTGGTTCTTGCCTAAACACTTTCTGGGTAGCCTACTCTCAGACCCACCTACGGTCCGTGGTTGGCCTTCGTGAATGACACCTGGAAAATCTTAAATTTTGCTATGGTGCCCTTTTTTGGATTTGGGGTGTTACAATATCTCTCCCTTGGGACCATTCATCCTCGAATGAGATTCAAGCAGGTACTAAAAGAGTAGGAGAGGAACTAACAACCCAACCTACAATGCAATGCATACAACTAAGGAAGAATTGTGGACTTCAAGCTAAGACGTTCTCAAAACATCCTAAGAGGGGTGAAACTAAGTCTAACAGCTCATCATGCATGCAATGCACAAATCAAGGAGGAAACATCAACTCCAAGTTAAACATACTCAATGCATCATAAGGAAGCATGAACTATATCTAGCAACCCATTATGCATGAAATTTCAAAATTACTCATGTTCAAGGAGGAACTACCTTCTCCAAGCTAAAAGCATGCTAAACACAATCTCATGGACCCCATATGCAATTTGTTCTAAAAAACCATAGCTAAAGCATGTTCATCAATTCATCACCTGGAGTCTATAGGCAACTCTTTCTCAATGCACAAACAACATGAGGAAAATCAATCATATAAACTCATTTTCTTTCAAAACACAAGTTTTTCATGACATGCATAACATAATGAAATCATGGAAACACATAAAATAGATGACTCCAAAACAAAGAACAAACCAAGAGGAACTCATTACCTCAAGCTAGAGTAGGAGTAAAAGGAAATAGATGAGGATATCGGGACATCATATCGTCCTTGGCCTCCCAAGTCGTACCCTCAACCAATGGAAACAAAACACTTTCACGGAAGCTACTTCTTTATTTCTCAGCTTCTTGACTTGCTGGTCTAAAATCTCAACCGGAACTTCCTCATAAGAAAGATTTTCATCTACTTCTGAACCTTCTAAGGGAACTATAGATTTTGGGTCACCGACACATTTCTTCAACATAGAGACATGGAAAATTGGATGCACCGATGCCAACTCATTCGGCAAATATAGCTCATAAGCAACCTTACTAACACGCATCAAAATCTGACATGGGCCAACATAACGAGGACTAAGCTTTCCTTTCATACCGAACCTCATTACACCCTTTATGGTTGAAATTTTCAAGTAAACCCAATCATGAACATCGACATATGAATTTTGTAGACTTTGAGCCATTTTCAACATTTCTCTAATAAGTTGAACTTTCTCTATGGCCTCATGTACCAATTCAGGACCTATTAGGGCAACTTCTCTCGCCTCAAACCAACCTATAGGAGATCTACATGCCCTAACCTAAAGAGCCTCTAATGGAGACATACCAATATTCGAGTGATAGTTATTGTTATATGCGAACTCAATTAATGGCAAATGGTCATCCCAATTACCCTTAAAATCGATCACGCAAGCTCTCAACATGTCTTCTAAAGTTTGGATAGTACACTTCGCTTTCCTATTAGTTTGGGGATGAAAGGTCGTGCTAAGCTTAACCTTAGTGCCAAGACCCTTTTGGAATGACTTCCAAAACTGAGAAGTGAATTGGGTACCACGATCGGAAATAATGAACAAAGGCACTCCATGCAAGTTTACCATTTATCTTAAGTACATCTTGGTATAGTCCTCCGCCGGATAGGAAACCTTGACAGGAAGGATATGAGCCGATTTTGTCATCCGATCTACTATAACCCAAATCAAGTCATGTTGTCACCGGGTGCGAGACAAACCAACAATAAAGTCCATATTCAAGTCTTCCCACTTCTAAGTAGGAATTCAAATATCTTGGGACAAACCTTCCGGTTTCTGATGCTCAACCTTCACTTGTTGACAATTTGGACATTCAATCACAAATTCTGCAATATCCTTCTTTATCCCATTCCACCAATAGACTTCTCGTAAATCACGGTACATCTTGGTGGCTCCCGGGTAAATGGAATACCGTGAACTATAGGCTTCCGACAATATCTGTTCCCTTAAGTTTTTGACATTCATAACACATAAACGACCTTGAGATCTAAGTACCCCATCTCCTCCTTGGAAGAAAGACTCAACAGATTTCTTAAGCACCACTTCTTTTAAGTAGACCAAAATTGGATCAGGACTTTGCTTAGCTTTCACATCTGCCACTAAAGACTATTTGAAACCATTGTGGACCATAACACCACCCTTGGTAGAGTCCACTAACCGAACATCAAATCTGGCCAATCTATGAACATCTCGTACCAACTCTTTCTTTTCTTCTTCAATATTAGCCACACTACCCATAGACAACCCACTAAGAGCATCCGCTACCACATTAGCTTTACCAGGGTGAAAAAGAACGCTTATGTCATAATCTTTCAATAACTCAAGCCACTTTCTTTGGTGAAGATTCAGATCTTTTTGATTAAACACATATTGTAAATTCTTGTGGTCGGTAAATACATCTACATGCACACCATACAAATAGTGCCTTCAAATCTTTAAGGCAAAAATGACCACCACTAATTCAAGATCATGGGTAGGATAATTCTTTTCATGAATCTTAAGTTGTCTTGAGGCATAGGCAATCACTTTCCCATTGTACATAAGCACAAACCCTAACCCAATTCTTGAGGCATCACAATAAAGCACAAATCCATCCATCCCTTCCACTAAGGTCAACACCAGAGCAGAAGTAAGTCTATCTTTTAACTCTTGAAAACTCTTCTCAAACAACTCGGTCCATATGAACTTAGCCTTCTTCTAAGTCAAAGCCGTCAAAGGAGAGTCAATTGAAGAGAATCCCTCAACCAACCTACTATAAAAATGGCTAAACCTAAGAAAATTCTAATATCCGAAGGAGTTGGAGGTCTAGGACAACTCTTGACCGCATCCATCTTCTTAGGATCTACCTCAATACCATTAATTGAAACAATATGACCAAGGAAAGCTACAGACCTTAACCAAAATCACATCTGCTAAACTTTGCAAAGAGTTGTTGGTCCTTAAGAACTTTCAACACGATCTTCAAATGATCAATATGCTCATTCTCACTTCTCGAATAAATCAATTTATCATCAATGAACACGATCACAAACATGTCAAGGTATTGTCTAAACACCCTATTCATCAAATCCATAAATGTTGCCGGAGCATTGGTCAACCCAAACGACATTACCAAAAACTCATAATGACTATACCGAGTTCAAAAAGCTATCTTCGGCATGTCATCCTCTCTCACTTTCAATTGGTGATAACCCCATCGAAGATCAATCTTAGAGAAATAACTTACCTCTTGAAGTTGGTCAAATAAATCATCTATCCTTGGGAGACGATACTTATTCTTAATAGTAACCTTGTTCAACTGACGATAGTTGATACACATACGAAGAGAACCATCTTTCTTCCTAACGAACAAAACTGGAGAACCCCATGGAGAGATACTCAGTTAGATGAAACCCTTATCCAATAGATCTTTCAATTGTTCTTTCAACTCAAGTTCTACCGGATCCATACGGTAAGAAGGAATAGAAATAGGTTGCGTATCTGGGAGAAGGTCAATACCGAAGTCTATTTCCCGCTCAGGAGGAATACCGGGTAAGTCATCTGGAAACACTTCCGAAAACTCATTTACACCGGGGACCGACTCAAGAGAAGGGGTTTTGGAATCTACATCCCTCACCCTAACTAGATGGTAAAAGCAACCCTTAGAAATCATCTCTCTAGCTTTAAGAAAAGAGACAAACCGACCCTTAAGCAAAGAATTTTCCCCTTTCCACTCTAGGACAGGCTCATTTGGAAAATGAAACATGACTACATGAGTTCTACAATCAATAGAAGCATATCATGAGTGCAGCCAATCCATACCAAGAATCACATCAAAGTATAAAATATCAAGCTCTACTAAGTCAATAAGAGTAACTCTATGGGACAAGGAAACATGACACTTTCTATAGATCCTGCTAGCCACAATAGAATCACCAACATGAGTAGTGACAGAAAAAGGATCTAACAACACATCAGGGAGCACATTAAACCTCATAGCCACATATGGTGTCGTAAAAGACAAAGTAGCATCGGGATCAAGTGAAGTATATACATTAAGTTGAAAAACTTTCAACGTACCGATAACCACATCAGGAGAACTCTCTTGCTCACCACGAGTCTGAAGTGCATAGAAGAAGTTTTTCTTAGGAGCGTTGGAACCCGAACCACTAGAAGGAACTTGTGTCACGACCCAAGGGTACCCCATAGATGTAACATGGCGTATAGAACCCCGAAGGATTCCATAGAATCCACCTAGCTTTCATAACATAAGAAATAGAACAATAAAGAGTAAAACAATCGTTTTAAGTCCAAAATAGTTTTATATAAAAATGGAAGTCTAACTCATGTCTCAACATACACATGTCTCAACATAGCCATCTATTAGAATCGAATGAACTTGGGCCTAGCCCATACATCATGTCCAAAAGGAAATACAAAAGAGAAATTAAGATGAGAATAATCGATTCTCGAATGATAAGGACTCACCAAGCTCGGGGAAGAATCAAGTCCAAGTCTATCCATTAAAAAGGGAACCCTGCTTGTCGGACCCTACATTTGGAAAAAATGTAGGCAAGAGCATGCGTTAGTATAAAATTGCACTAAGTATGATAGTTATGCATAAAAACATTTAAAACATGCTAAGAAGAACATTTTTATTTCATGATATGCAATTGGCCAAGTAAATCATGATATAAGAAAGTTAGAAAACATAATTCATAACATCATGGTCAATGCAAGATAAATCATCATTTAAAACCTTACACACATATGAGATACTCCTTGAGTAACCTTAGTTTACCTTTAGTCTTGTTGTGGGAAAATTAGCCTTAACCGACATAGAGGCCATGCGATCTAAAACATGATCACCTGGTGTCTCCCACACCGAAAAGGGTTGTTCTACATGCCTAACGTAGAACCATGAACTTCTAGCTTAAGTGGATCCACTAGCTAATCAACCTATGGGGGAACATAGTTAAGGGATAATGAGATTGTTACTAGAAACCCGGCCTCTACTAAAGGGAGAGCTTCTATCTCATGAGACTTCTTTTAAAAACCCAGCTTCCATCTCAATGTTAATATCCACTCGGTGCTAAGCATCATTCCCAAGGAATAGTAATTTCTTACTTATTCTCATTATCCATGGAAAGACATGTCATCTTGTCAATCCAAGCTAGTTTATTAGGATAGCTCTTATTCATTGATTCAATTAGGTGAGAATAAACTTTCAACCTAAGAATCCTTTCTATGTGAGAAAAACCTTTCACATTATTCTAGTATGTGTTTATGAGAATGGCCTTTCACAACACAACATAAACCATCGTCATTTGGCACTTCACTCTCAAACACCCTTAAGCATTTACATAGTCTTCATGAAAACATGCATAATTCCACAATCACCTCTCAAGGCCAAAAACCCTCTTTCAACCATCAAAATTTAGAAAACAAGGTTTAGATATGGATTTCATCATAAACTCATGCAATTCTCTCATTACATGCTTAATTTCATAAAACTATTCCTTTAAGATAAAAATCCCACAACATATAGTTCATAACTTGAAAACATATGGATCATATGGGTTATTGAGGAAAACATCATCAAATAATTATAAATCATCAATTCATGCATATTTAATCATAATTCAATCATTAAGATCAATAGTCAAAAGAACCCATGGCGATTGAAGAAAACCCTACCTAATTGGGGAATTCCACATTTTGAAATAGAGGAATTTGGGGACTCCATGAATTAGAGAGATTCATGGATGAAAACTACCATACCTCAACTACATTTCCCTATCTTCAATAGGGAAATTGAACCCTTACCTTGAAACCCTAGGTTGAATCTTCATCTTTTTCCTCAAGTTCTAGAAAGAGAATTTTTGGGAGGAGCTTTGATTTTTTTGGGGAATTTGGAAGAATGAATTAAATGGGGGTGAATTTAGGGGTAAAAAGTCTTATATAGGGTTCTAAATATAGGCAAAATGACATAGTATAGGTATTAATTAATTAGGAAAAGACCCAACTGACCCTCAAAATAATTGCCTGCAGTCGACTCACGACCCGCCACCGATGGACCATGGGTGGACCTACGGTCTGTCTTGCACGTCTGTGAGAGTTTTGGCCCATCGACGCCTACTGGTCCACGGGGCGTTGTCCCACCTACGATCCGTAGGTACCACCATGGTCCATGAATGAACCCTTTTCTGAGGGGTCAATCCACAGACCCTACTACGGTCTGTGGCCCACAGCATGGGCCGTGGTTGGCCCTTCGTGGTTGACACCTAGAAGGTCTGAAAAAGCTATTATTTTGGTCTTTTGCATACGGGGTGTTACAATATCTCCCCCTTGGGATCATTCGTCCCCGAATGAGGTTTAAACTTGTTCTAAAAGTGTAGGAGGGGAGCTAACAACCCAACCTACGATGCAATGCATACAACCACGGTGGAACTATCGACTCCAAGCTAGGACATTCTCAAAACATCAAAAGAGGGGTGAACTAACTCTATCAGCCCATTATGCATGCAATGCACATAAATAAGGAGGAAGCATCAACTCCAAACTCAACATACTCAAATGCAACATAAGGAAGTAAGAACTACATCTCCATCCCAATATGCATGAAAATTTCAAAATTTCTCAACACTTCTCATGTTCAAGGAGGAACTACCTTCTCCAAGCTAATATCATGATCAACACAATCTTATGGAGCCCTTATGCAATTCATTCACAAAAGCATATCTAATGCATGTTCTACAATCATCTCATGAAACATATAGGCAACTCATACTCGATGCACAACAACATGAGAAAAATGAATCATATAAGCCATTTCTTTCAAAATTTAAGCTTTCTAATGAACATGCATAACATAAGGAAATCATGGAAACACATAAACACACATGACCCCCAAAACATAGAACAAACCAAGAGGAACTCATTACCTCAACCTAGAGTAGGAGTAGAAGGTAAAAGATGAGGATATCAAGACATCATATTGGCCTCGGCCTCCCAAGTAGCACCCTCAACTAAATTATTCCTCCACAAAACCTTCACGAAACCTACTTCATTATTTCTAAACTTCTTGACTTGATGGTGTAAAATCTCAATCAAAACCTCTTCATACGAAAGGTCTTCTTTAACTTCTAAACCTTCTAAGGAAACTATGTATGTCGGATCACCAACAGATTTCTTCAACATAGAGACATGGAAAACCGGATGTACCGATTCCAACTCACTTGGCATATCCAATTCATAAGCAACCTTACCAACAGGTCTCGAAATCTCATATGGGCATACAAAATGGGGGACTAAGCTTCCCTTTCTTACCAAACCTCATCACACCCTTCATAGATGAACATCAAACTCAAGATCCCTTCTTCTAACCTCAGCGTACGACTTTTGTCGACTTTGAGCCATTTTTAACCTTTCTCTAATAAGTCAAACTTTGTCAATAGCTTCATTAACTAACTCAGGACCTATCAAAGCAACTTCACCCACCTCAAACCAACCTATAAGAGATCTACACCTCCAACGATACAAAGACTCAAATGGAGCCATACTGATACTCGAGTGATAGCTATTATGTAGGCAAACTCTATCAATGGTAAATGGTCATCCCAATTACCCTTAAATTAATCAATCACACAAGATGTTAACATGTCTTCCAATGTATGGATAGTAAGCTCTGCTTTCCCATCGGTGTGAGGATGAAAAGCCGTGCTAAGATTAACCTTAGTGCCAAGACCCTTTTGGAACGACTTACAAAATTGAGAAGTGAATTGGGTACCACGATCGGAAATAATGGAAAAAGGCACTCCATGCAACTTTACCATTTCTTTCAAGTACAACTTGGCATAGTCTTTCACCTAATAAGAAATGTTGACGGGAAGAAAATGAGTCGATTTCTTCATCTAATCCACTATAACCCAAATAGAGTCGTATTGTTGCTGGTTACGAGGCAAACTAACTATAAAGTCCATATTCAAGTCTTCCCACTTCCAAGTTGGAATAGCAATGTCTTAGGACAAACCTCCCGGCCTTTGATGTTCAACTTTCACTTGTTGACAATTAGGACACTTGGCCACTAATTCCGCAATATCTTTCTTCATCCCACTCCACCAATAGACTTCCCATAAGTCATGGTACATCTAGGTGGCTCCCGGGTGAATAGAATACCCCGAACTACGAGCTTCTGTCAAAATCTATTCCCTCAAGTCATCCTTATTTGGAACACATATACGACCTTGGTATCTAAGTAACCATCTCCCCTTTGGGAGAAAGCCTCAACAGACTTTTTGAGCGCTGCCTCTCTCAATTCTACAAAAATTGGTTCAAGACCTTGCTTAGCTTTCCCATCCGTCACAAAAGACGATTTAGACCCATTATGGAACATGACACCACCTTTGGTGGAGTCCATTAATTGAACACCTAGTCAGGCCAACCTATGAATATCACAAACCAAATCTTTCTTTTCATCCTCTATATGGGCAATGCTACCCATCGACAGTCGACTAAGAGCATCTGCCACCACATTTGCTTTACCGGGGTGATAAAGAACACTCATGTCAGAATCTTTCAATAATTCTAGCCATCTTCTTTGGTGGAGATTCAAGTCCTTTTGACTAAACACATATTCCAAGCTCTTAATATCGGTAAAAACATTTACATGTACTCCATACAAATAATGCCTCCAGATCTTTAAGGCAAAAAAAAATAGTCGCTAACTCAAGGTCATAGGTAGGATAATTCTTCTGATGGACTTTAAGTTGCCTTGAAGAATAGGAAATCACTTTACCATTTTGCATAAGCACACATCCCAACCCAACTCTAGAGGCATCACAATACACCATAAAACCATCCGTACCTTCTGGTAAGGTCAACACCGTAGAGAAAGTAAGTCTATCTTTCAATTGTTGGAAACTTTTCTCACAAGCTTCCGACCATATGAATTTTGCCTTTTCTTGAGTAAAAGGAGAAGCAATGGAGGAAAACCCCTCAAAAAATCTTCTATAGTAACCGGCCAAACCCAAGAAGCTTCTAATATCGGAAGGAGATAGAGGTCTAGGCCAATTCTTGACCGCATCTGTCTTGATAGGATCTACCTCAATTCCCTTGCTTGACACAATATGACCAAGGAAATCTACAGACCTTAACCAAAATTCACACTTGTTAAATTTTGTAAAAAGTTTTTGGTCCTTAAAAATTTGCAACACAATTCTCAAATGACCCATATTCTCATTCTCACTCCTCGAATAGATTAAAATATCATCAATAAACACAATTACGAACATATCAAGGTATTGTATACACACCCTATTCATTAAGTCCATAAACGCCTCCGGAGCATTAGTCAACCCAAACGACATTACCAAGAACTCATAATGACCATACCGAGTTCGAAAAGCCGTCTTGGAATGTCATAATCTTTCACCCTCAATTGGTGATAACCCGATCGAAGATCGATCTTAGAGAAATAACTAGCCCCTTGAAGTTGGTCAAACAAGTTGTCGATCCTTCGAATAGGATATTTGTTCTTGATAGTCATATTGTTCAACTGTCTATAATCGATGCACATACGAAGAGGACCATCCTTCTTCCTAACGAACAACACTGGAGCACCCTATGGAGAGATACTCAGTCGGATGAAGCCCTTATCCCACAAATCCTCTAAAGGTTCTTTCAACTCCTTTAACTTAGCCAGGGCCATTCTATAAGGAGGGATAGAGATAGATTGTGTATCGGGGAGAAGGTCAATACCGAAGTCTATTTCCCACTCGGGAGGAATACCAGGTAAATTATTGGGGAACACTTCTGAAAACTCATTGACAACGGGGACCGACTCAAGAGAAAGGGTATCAGAATCAACATCCCTCACCCTTATTATATGGTAAATGCAACCCTTAGAAATCATCTTTCTAGCTTTTAGACAAGAGACAAACTGCCCTTGGGCATAGAATTTCCCCCCTTCCACTCTAGGATAGGCTCTTTTGGAAACTGAAACCTGACCACTTGAGTCCTACAATCTGTAGTAGCATAGCAAGCATGCAACCTATCCATCCCAAAATAACATCAAAGTCTAACATGTCAAGCTATACCAAGTCAACGAGAGTAACTCTATGGGATAAGGAAATATGACACTTTCTATAGACCCTCTTAGCCACCACATAATCACCAACAAGAGTAGAGACAAAAAAATGTTCTAATAATATATCGGGGAGCACATCAAACTCCATGGCCACATATGGTGTCATAAAGGACAAAGTAGCACTATGATAAAGAAAAACATATACATCAAGTTGAAAAACTTTTAACATACCCGTAACTACATCCATAGAACTCTGTTGGTCACTACGTGTTTGGAGAGCATAAAAGCGGTTTTGCTTGAGAGCATTGGAGTTCGACCTGCTAGGAGGAACTTGTTTGCCCTCTCTCCCTTTTACCGTAAGCATGGGGAAATCCCTCATTTTGTGACCACTCTTCCTGCTACCAAAGCAACCGTCAGTGCCGGCTAAGCATTTACCATTATATTTCTTCCCACTCTTGGCACAAGTAGTCCTAGACAAAGAAGAACTACCTCCATTACCTCCTTGAGGTTTAGGGTTAAACACCCTATCATTGCTAAACCTAGGTGGAGCATTAGAGGAACCTTCACCGGAAAACCCTTGACGAAACTTAGGACGAACATGTCCATCGGATCTAGCATGTGAGAAATTACCATCACTGATCTTAGCCCTTTTTACCTTTCTAGACTTCTCTTTGAGTTTCTCCTCTTCAATTTGTTGTGTATGTACCATGAGACGAGAAATGCCCTTGTCACCAATGAGCATGGCAGTACGACACTCTTTTAACCACCATTTTGGACACGCCCGACACAAACTTACTCATTCTATCCCTTGAATCCGCAACCATTGTTGGAGCATATTTTGAAAATTGAGTGAACTTTAGAGCATATTCCCTCACATTCATACTTCCTTGATGAAGGTTGATGAATTCAAGCACCTACACTTCCCTCATTTCTAGGGGAAAGAACCTATCCAAAAAAACCAATTTAAACATTTCCCACTCCATGGGACCCTTACCTACCAGCCTTGTCTTTTCCCATTGGTTGTACCACACTTGAGAAACACCTGTCAATTGGTAAACGGTCAATTCTGCCTTCTCTCCTAGAGTCACTCCCATGATTTCAAGTACCTTATAGACCTCATCAATAAAATCTTGAGGGTCCTCCTCAAATTTGGAGCCATAAAATTTTGGAGGGTTGATCCTCATAAAATTACTCACTCTTGAAGCCGTCATACCCACATTTAGGTTAACGGGGAATACCACGTCCCTATTGGCTTGGGTAGTCACAACTTGAGCCAACACTTGAAAAGCCGATCTAAACTTCGCATTTGTAACTTGTTCGGCTAAGGGATCGACCAGAGCATGAGGATGAGCTTCTTGTTCCACATTCTCCTTCACATTCCTTCTAGCATAAGCTCTTCGCCTAGACATATCCTGTAGAGCATAGGATAAGGATTAGGAGAGAAACTTAATAGAGTTAAACTCTATGTCACAACTTTAGAGTAATGAAAGAAGTGGAGTTTCTTAATCATATTGTACCCTCTCTGTAACACATCGTAGTTTAGTAGGGCAACTAGGGCTAAGTCTGAGGGAAACAAGAGCCAAGGCAATGGGAAAGGGACAAGGCCCAAGCCAAGGGCCAAGGCTGCCCCAAACTTGGGATGTACTGCCTAATCTCCACGATCACCACCACGGCTCGTGGTGTGGTACGTGAAGGCCAAGGTAGTAGCTCCCTTGAAGTTTCCTCAAAGTGGATCACCTTCACGAGCCATTTCACGACTAGTGGTGAAGACCACGACTCGTGGGAAGGTTCTCGTAGGTGCCTTCAACTTCTGGAGGCCATGTGGTGCCTGTCTTCTATCCGGTTCTTGGGTTCGATTGAGCCTCTTTGAAATTACATCCCTTCCTCTCGTCTAACTCGAGTTTCCCCGCTCCTTTGGCAGTTAAAGTAGCTCGCTTCAAGAAGTAAGATTATATCCCGCCCGCCACCAGTGGAAGCACGCTAGTCCCCTATGTTGGAAAGTTGGGGGAAGAGTGAATTTCCATCGCGAAAGATTCAATCCAGCATGGCCACTAGTCCATGACCACGATAAGGAACACAGTCAGTGTTGAGGACCACGGCTCGTGGTCCCTCTCCTGAAGCCTGGCACCAGGCTGCCAACTAAGGGTCATTTTATGTAATTCCTAATTAGGTGGTTATTAAGTGAGGTCATTTTTTATGGTCTTACTACACCTATATAAACTATTTTAACCCTTTAACCACACCAATTAAGTCATTATTTCCAAAACCCAAAAGATCCCAAAGTTCTTCCTCTAAAAAATTCTCCCTCTAGAAAACTCAATAAAGAAGAAAAAGAAGAAGAAGAAGAAGAGAATCAAGCTAGGTCAAATTCCTCCAATCTTTCAAGATTTATGAGTTCTTTATATCCAAGGTATGATAGATTATTCATTCATGGATTCTTCCATCCATGGATCACTCTAGAATTCCCCCAATTCAAGTTAGGGTTTCTTTAATATTGTGGGTTATGTTGTATGTTGACCCAATTGAGTGGGTATTGATTGTTTATGATAGAATTACCAGTGAATCATGTTATTTTAATGAATTTACATGTTTTCTATGTCTAACCCTAGTCTAATTGATGAAATTGAAGTAATGTGGGTTTATGCCTTAAGAAGGGAAATTGTGGATTTAAAGATAATCTTCTAAGATTGATGATATGGTGGTTTGCATCAGAAAGTTGGGAGATTCTAGCCTCGACCCACGACCCCCACCTACAGCTTGTGGGTCCGCCCACGGCTCGTGGGTATCCATCCGTAGGTCAAGCTATTTTTTTTACAGCTTTTTGGGCAGCCTCTTGGTCCTCCTCAACGACCCTTGGGGGTTCCTTGGGGGGACATACCATGACGTTTATACCCAAAAACACTTGTACTAATTAACGGAGGTTATTTTACGAGTCTAATCTTTACGTTACACCCCATTCAAGCTACTAGTTTATGATTTAGGCTCTAGTTTAGTCTTCTAGTTTTAGGGGACGTAACAATTAAGCATTTACATAGGTTCTATCAGAAGATGCATAATCCCATACATTCATAATCTAGGTCATGTGGGTAAAGTCCTTCCACAATAATAACATATTCAATTCAACATGCATATTAGCTTTACTCTAAAAGCCCTAATAATTATGATTCATCATTCATGCTTTGCCCTCAAGGTGTTACATCTCATATAGATCATACATGTCTAGTTCTTACGACAAGTCTACTCTTAATTTCTCATACATGCTTTACTTTTAAGCAATTCTAGTCATAATTAATCATATTGGCTTAAAGCCAACATTTACTCACAATAATTCAACATATATACCTTACCTAATTCAATCCATATATGGATGTCCTAATATCAAGAAATATACATGGACCCACCCATGGAACGTGGGTGGGGTTTCGTGAGTGACCTCTGGAAATTAGTTATTTAGTTTTAGTTAGAGTTAAGGGAGGGGATTAGGGTTAATTAATTAATTAAACAGGGTCGTTAATACTAATTAAAAACTAACTATATATACCTAATAGACCCCTAAACTAATTGAATTAGTTCATTCATTCAAGAGCCCAAAACAAACTCATTCCCTCCCAAATAATTCTCTCTCTAAAACCTCCATTGAAGAAGAAGAAGTCAAGGTCTAGGGATCAAGAACTCATCTTTTCTACCCAAATTCGTGAGGAATCTTCAATTAAGGTATGGTAATCTTGATCCATGGAATTCTTTCTTACATGGAGCCCTTAAACTCTCCAATTTCTTACATGGAGCCCTTAAACTGTTTTTAAGATGTTTTTATGATAAATTCACCATGAATCCATGAAGTCCTCCTAACTCTAAATTTATGACTCCAATATGGGTGAATTGTAGTAAGGTCAATTGTATTGAATTGTTCTTATTGTAATGTGGTTTCTTGATTATACTATTTTCCATGTTGAATGTAGTAACCCTAGATTTGTTGGGAGAATGTGATCCTTGAACCAAGATGGGGAAGCCATGAGAATTATGCCTAATTTTGGACTACATGTATATGGACTTCATGAACATAATTATAACTTAATTATTGTGTTAATTGAAAGTTCATTCTCATAAACACATAATGATCATGATGTGAAAGTTCTTCTCACTATGTTATGATTCTAAGGTTGAAAGTCCATTCTCACCAATTGAATCTATGAGCTATTTTATGCATTGTGTTGGGTGAAGGGTTTAGACACTCCTTCATACTTGTAAATGCAATTCAAGACTAAACATGTAATTGTGGGAAGTAATGCTTAGCACCGAGTGGATATTCACTATGATATAGAGGCTCTCCCGTAAAGAAAGGTCGGGTTTCTAAACTTAATCTCATGAGATGGAAACTCCCCCGTTAAGTAAGGTTGGGTTTCTAGTAACAATCTCCGTATCCCTTAACTATGTGCCCTCATAGGTCTTTAGCTAGTGGATCCACCTAAAAGCTAATATAATTAATTCTACCTTAGGCAAGTAGGACACCTCTTTTCGGTGTGGGGCATGGCACCGGCTTCCATGTTTAGCTCACATGGTCTATGTCGGTTAAGGCTTATTCCCAAAGTAATAAAGAAGGTAAAGTGTTAACTATGTTTGCTTAAGGAGTTTTACTTAGCATGGGTAGGATTCTGGGATCTTACTTATGCATGGCACAAGTAGACTTTGAGAGTATTCATAGTGGGTTCTTATTATGATGTGATGACTTATACATTGATTACGCTTATGACTTGTGTTTTATACCAATTTTCATGATGGTTCTCAAGCTTTATAAAATGCATACTCTTCAACTAAATTGTCCCTTTTTAGCATATTTTCATGATTTTTGTGCATGATTATCATACTTAGTGTATTCTTGTACTAACCCATATTTCTTCTACTCTTTTCATAAAGTGTAGGTTCCGGCATTTGAGGTGATTGTCCCTTCTATTCAAAGCTTAGATTGAGTCTCTCCGAAGATTATTGTATGTCCTCAAGGATCCGAGGACAAGTGTTACTTATTGTTCCATTTTTCTTTCGTTGTACTAGACATTTTCATATTCTCTATTGTAAGGGTTGTGACCCTATTATTTTGAGACTCCGATTGTAGTAGATGGCCTAATGAGACTATGTCTAGACTTCCGCTTTACTTTTATGAAAGTTTTCTTAAATACTTTGAAAATGCGTTTCTATTCTTTATTATTCTATGCTTATGTGATGATGATATGCTAAGAGGCTTACTTGGGCGCTTTTTGGGTTCCATGTGCCATTTTACATCTAGGTACCCTTGGGTCGTAACAAACTTGGTAATTAGAGCAAAATATTTAGAATGATTCTAGAATGATGTCTCATAAGCCACGTCTAGTAGAGTGTTGTTCATAGTGTGAAGCGCGCCACATTTATGAGTGAGAGACTATAAGATGTTTCACTTTCTTCATTATTCTTAAGTCATGCCATGGAGTGTAACTCTATAAAGTCTTCCTTCTAATCCTTCTCCTGTGTCTTCTGGAAATGAATACACAAAGGGCTAACACAAGAAGGGTGGAAGAGGAAAATGTGAATAAAGGAGTTCCTCAAGGTAATCAAACTCCTAAAGATGAGCAAGCTCCGAATGATCCTCTAGTTATGACAGATGGGGAGATGAGGTTAGGTTTGCTAACATTGACCCGAGCCATGACAACTCAAGCTTAAGCTATAACGGCGCAAACCAATAAGGATGTTGGGCCTCAGGTGAACACTAATATGAATTTTATGGCTTCGAGGTTGAGGGATTTTTCTAGGATGAATCCCCCTGGGTTCCTTGGTTCCAAGGTGGAAGAAGATCCCCAAAGGTTTATAGATGAGGTTTGCAAGATACTTGGTGCTATAGGGCTGTCTTCGGAGGAGAAGGCGAAGCTAGCCGCCTACTAACTCAAAGATGTAGCTCAAATTTGGTACGAACAATGGAAAGGTGAGAGGTCAAGATGAGAGGGTCCCATAGATTAAGAGGTATTCAAGGAAGCATTTCTTGATAGGTTCTTTCCCCTAGAGTTGAGGGAGCGAAAAATGCAAGAGTTCATAATCCTTCGACAAGGGGGGATGTGTGTGAAGGAGTATTATCTCAAGTTCACCCAACTATTCAAGTATGCCCCAACATTGGTGGCGGACTCAAGGGCTATAATGAATAAGCTTGTGATGGGAGTATTTGATGGTAGTAAATGAATGTCGTTCGGCAATGCTTATCCCAAGTATGAATATCTCAAGTCTTATGGTTCATGCTGAACAAATTGAGGATCAAAATCTCAAGAGGATGAATAGGGAGGTGAAGAGGGCTAGGACCGGTGATGGGAACTTTTCCAATGATAAGTCTGATGGGTAAGGTAGAAAAAGGTTCAAGCAAAGGTTCTCCAACCAAGGTTCCTCTAGTGCTTCCACAATGTTCAACAAGTATAAGGTGTCTAACCCTAAGCCTCAAGAAGGGTATGATAAGGGAATTCTTACGGCAAAGCCTACTTGTGCGAAATATGGTAAGAAACATGATGGGAAATATCTAGCCGGTTTGGGTGTGTGTTATGGCTGTGGTAAGAGTGGCCATCAATTGAAGAGTTGCCCAACACTTACGGCCAAGGGAAAGGAAGATAAGCAAACTCCTCCAAGATGTTCAAACTCCAATGCTCAAAAGCAAAACTACTTTTATGCTCTTCCATTCCGAGAAGACCAAGAGAGCTCCCTGGATGTGGTGACCAGTATGTTACAAGTCTTTTCTATTGATGCATATACTTTGCTAGACCCCGGCGCCACTTTGTCCTTTGTTACACCTTTTGTGGCCACGAAATTTGAAATACTCCCGAAGTGTTACTAGAGCCTTTTTCAGTTTCTACCTCGGTTGGTGAGTCCGTAGTGGCTAATAAATTCTATAGAAGTTGTCCTATTTCCTTGTCACATAAAGTCACTTTGGTGGATTTAGTGGAGTTAGACATGTTAGATTTTGATGTGATGTTGGACATGGATTGGTTGCATACATGTTATGCTTCTAAAGATTGTAGGACCCGGGTTGTCAAATTCCAATTTCAAAATGAACAAATTTTAGAGTGGAAAGGGGGGGAATTGTATCCCTAGAGATCAATTTGTTTCTTGTCTAAAAGCTAGGAAAATGATCTCCAAAGGGTGCATTTATCACATTGTTAGGGTGAGGGATGTTGAGTCCGAAACCCCTTCTTTAGAGTCGGTCCCCATGGTGAATGAATTTCTGGAAGTCTTTCCCAATGACTTGCCCGACATTCCTCCAGAGCGGGAAATAGATTTTGGCATTGATCTTTTGCCGGATACGCAACCTATCTCCATTCCTCCTTATAGAATGGCTCCGACCGGGTTGAAAGAGTTGAAAGAGAAATTGAAGGATTTGCTAAATAAGGGCTTTATTCGTCCGAGTATCTCTCCTTGGGGTGCTCTGGTATTGTTTGTGAGAAAGAGGGATGGGTCCCTTAGAATGTGCATCGACTACCGCTAATTGAACAAAGTTACCCTAAAGAATAAATACCCCCTTGCGAGAATCGATGACTTGTTTGATCAAATCCAAGGGGCTAGTTATTTTCAAAAATTGACCTTCGTTCGGGCTATCACCAACTTAGGGTGAGAGGCGATGATATACCCAATATGACTTTCTGAACTAGGTATAGGCACTATGAATTCCTTGTGATATCATTTGGCTTAACAAATGCCCCAGCCACATTTATGGACCTAATGAATAAGGTGTTCAGGCACTACCTTGATATGTTTGTGATTGTGCATATTGACGATATTTTAATCTATTCAAGGAGTGAGGGTGAACACATGGATCATTTGAGGATTGTATTGCAAGTCCTTAAAGACCACCAATTATATGTGAAGTTTAGCAAATGTGAGTTTTGGTTGAGGTCCGTAGCCTTAGCAAGGGTATTGAGGTAGATCCTAAGAAGACGGATGCGGTCAAGAGTTGGCCAAGACCTCTAACTCCTACCGATATTAGAAGATTTTTTGGGTTTGGTCGGTTACTATAGGAGGTTTGTTGAGGGTTTCTCCTCTATTGCTTCTCCATTGACGACTTTGACTCAAAAGAAAGCTAAGTTTGAGTGGTTGGAGACTTGTGAGAAAAGCTTCCAAGAGTTGAAAAATAGGCCTACTTCCGCTCCAGTGTTGACCTTACCGGAGGGTATAGATGGCTTTGTTGTTTATTATGACGCATCTAGAGTGGGGTTGGGATATGTGCTCATGCAACAATGTAAAGTGATTACCTATGCTTCAAGGCAACTCAAGGTACATGAGAAGAATTATTCGACTCATGATCTGGTATTAGCGGCGGTGGTATTTTCTTCAAAAATATGGAGACATTACTTGGATAGGGTCTATGTAGATGTTTTCATCGATAACAAAAGTCTTCAATATGTGTTTACCCAAAAAGACTTGAATCTCCTTCAAAGAAGGTGGTTAGAACTTTTGAAAGATTATGACTTGAGTGTCCTCTACCACCCTGACAAAGCTAATGTCGTGGAGGATGCCCTTAGTAGACTATCCATGGGTAGTGTGACTCACATAGAGGATGAAAAGAAAGAGTTAGTTCGTGATGTGCATAGGTTGGCCCGGTTAGGTGTCCAACTAGTAGATTCTCCCAAAGGTGGTTTCACGGTTCATAAGGGCTCCGAATATTCTTTTGTGGTAGATGTGAAGTCTAAACGACACCTTGATCCTATATTGATGGAGTTGAAAGAATTGGTACTTAGGAAATTTGTTGAGGCTTTCTCCTAAGGGGGAGATGGGATGCTTAGATACCAAGGTTGATTGTATGTTCCGGATGTTGATGGGTTTAAGGAGTAAATCTTGGATGAAGCTCATAGTTCTCGGTATTCTATTCATTCGGGAGCCACCAAGATGTACCGTGATTTATGGGAAATCTATTGGTGGAATGGTATGAAAAAGGATATTGCGGGATTTTTTAGCCAAATGTCCAAATTGTCAACAAGTGAAGGTTGAGCACCAAAGATCAGGAGGTTCGTTGCAAGATATACCCATTCCCACTTGGAAATGGGAAGAGGTGAATATGGATTTTGTTGTGGGTTTGCCTCGTACTAGTAGGCAACATGATTCTATTTGGGTCATTGTTGATAGGATGACCAAATCAACCCACTTCATTCCCGTCAAGGTTTCCCTTTTGGCAGAAGACTATGCAAATTTTTATATAAGGGAGATAGTACAGTTACATGGGGTTCCTTTATCCATCATTTCAGATCGGGGTACTCAATTTACTTCACACTTTTGGAAGTCATTCCAAAAGGGGCATGGTACTAGGGTGAAGCTTAGCACCACTTTATACCCTCAAATGGATGGTCAAGCGGAGCAAATCATTTGTACTTTAGAGGATACGTTGAGGGCGTGTGTTATAGATTTCCAGGGTAATTGGGATGACCACTTGCCTTTAATAGAGTTTGCCTATAATAATAGTCACCACTCAACTATTGGTATGGCCCCTTTTGAAGCCTTGTATGGTAGAAGGTGTAGATCTCTGGTGGGTTGGATTGAAGTAGGAGATGTTGCCCTTATTTTTCCCGAGTCGGTTTATAAGGCCATTGAAAATGCTCGGCTCATTAGAGAGAGTTTGAAAATAGCTCAAAGTAGGCAAAAGTGTTATGCCAATGTGAGGAGAAGAGAGTTAGAATTTGAAATTGTTGATTGGGTCTATTGGAAAATCTCACCCATGAAGGGTGTGATGAGGTTTGCAAAAAGGGAAAACTTAGTCCCCGGTTTGTAGGCCCATATCAAATTTTGAAGCGTATGGGGGATGTTGCCTATGAATTTGACTTGCCAAATGAATTGGCTCCGGTTCACCCGGTATTCCATGTTTCTATGCTTAAAAAGTATATTGGGGACCCAGTGACCATTATTCCTTTAGAAGGGTTAGGTGTTGATGAAAGCCTTTCCTATGAAGAAGTTCTGGTAGAGATTCTTGACCGGCAAGTAAAGAAGTTAAGAAACAAGGAAGTAGCTTCCGTTAAGGTTTTGTGGAGAAATCATCTAATTGAGGGTGCTACTTGGGAGGCCGAGGCTGATATGAAGTCCCGATACCCTCATCTCTTTCCTTCTACTCCTACTCAAGCTTGAGGTAAGTAGTTACTCTATAATTTCCTTGTTTGGGAGTCATTTGTGAATTAAGTGTTTTCCATGATTTCCTCAAATGATGCATGTCCTTGATGAGATTCATGTTTAATGTGAAGATGAGTTTTCATGATTTATGTTCCTCATGTTGTTGTGAATTTAGTATGAGTTGCCTATTTGACTTCTTGAGATTTGTTTATGGACATGCTTTAGTATGCTCTTGAGAGAAATCGCATATTGGCTCCATGATGTTGTGTTGAGCATTATTTTAGTTGGAGAAGTGAGTTCCTCCTATGAAAAATGAGAAATATTGAACTTTGTGCATATCAGGTTGTTAGATATAGTTCCTACTCCCTCATTATACATTAATCATGTATGAGATGGAGTTGAAGTTGCCTCCTTTGAATAGTGCATGTTGTGGATAGTGCCTTTGTAAATTTTGAATATTTTGATATTTCATGCATGATGGGCTGCTATTCATGAGTTTTAAATTCCTTAAGATGTCTAGATTGTCATTCGAGGACGAATGTCCTCAAGGGAGAGATATTTTTACACCCCCTAAAACTAGAAGACTAAACTAGAGTCTAAAGTGTAAACTAGTAGCCTAAATGGGGTTTAACGCAAATATTAGAGTCGTAAAATAACCTCCGGTAATTAGTACAAGTGTTTTTGGGTATAAATGTCAAGGCATGACCCCCCCAAGGACCCCCCAAGGGTCCTTGAGGAGGACCAAGAGGCTGCCCAAAGAGCTGTAAAAAAAAACCAGCTTGACCTACAAATGGGCACCCACGAGCCATGGGTGGACCCACTCCCCGTAGGTGGGGGTTGCGGGTCAAGGCTGGACGTCCCCTGTATCTCCAAACTCTCTAATGCAAACCACGTTTTGCCAGCACGGCTCATGGATCCACCCACGGTCCGTGGGTGGGGTTTCGTTAGTGACCCCTGGAAATTAGTTATTTAGTTTTAGTTAGAGTTAAGGGAGGGGCTTAGGGTTAATTAATTAATTTAGTAAGGTCGTTAATACTAATTAAAAACTAACTATATATACCTAATAAACCCCTAAATTAAATGAATTAGTTCATTCATTGAAGACCCCAAAACAAACTCATTACCTCTCAAATAATTCTCTCTCTAAAACCTCCATTGAAGAAGAAGAAGAAGTCAAGGTCTAGGGATCAAGAACTCATCTTTTCTACCCAAATTCGTGAGGAATCTTCAATTAAGGTATGGTAATCTTGATCTATGGAATGTTTTCTTTCATGGAGCCCTTAAACTCTCCAATTTCAAAGTAGGAAAGATCTTCAAAGACCTAGGGTTTTCTTCAAATCATGGATTCTTCCTCAAATTGTTTTCAAAGGTTTGATTTCCTATATTATGGTTTAATTACTGTTTTAAAGATCTTTTTATGATAAATTCACCATGAATCCATGAAGTCCTCCTAACCCTAAATTTATGACTCCAATGTGGGTGAATTGTAGTAAGGTCAATTGTATTGAATTGTTCTTATTGTAATGTGGTTTCTTGATTATATTATTATCCATGTTGAATGTAGTAACCCTAGATTGGTTGGGAGAATGTGATACTTGATCCAACATGGGTAAGCCATAAGAATTATGCCAAATTTTGGACTACATGTATATGCGCTTTATGAACATGATTATAACTTAGTTATTGTGTTAATTGAAAGTTCATTCTCATAAACACATAATGATCATGATGTAGATGTTTTTCTCACTATGTTATGATTCTAAGGTTGAAAGTCCATTCTCACCTATTTAATCTATGAGCTATTTAATGTATTGTGTTGGGTGAAGGGTTTAGACACTCCATACTTGTAAATGCAATTCAAGACTAAATATATAATTGTGGGAAGTAATGATTACCACCGAGCGGATATTGACTATGAGATAGAGGCTCTCCTATAATGAAAGGCCTGGTTTCTAAAGTTAATCTCATGAGATGGAATCTTCCCCGTTAAGTAAGGTTGGGTTTGTAGTAACAATCTCCATATCCCTTAACTATGTGCCCTCATAGGTGTTTAGCTAGTGGATCTACCTAAAAGCAAATAAATTTAGTTCTACCTTAGGCAAGTTGGACACCTCTTTTCAGTGTGGGGCATGACACTGGATTCCATGTTTAGCTCACATGGTCTATGTCGGTTAAGGCTTATTCCCAATGTAATTATGAAGGTAAAGTATTAACTATGTATCCTTAAGGAGTATATGTAATACCCCAGAAATCTAATGAACTTACTTAGAGCCTAATATGTAAACTAGTAGCCTAAATAGAGTTAACATGAAGATACGAGTCGTAAAATGACCTCCTCTACTTAGTACTAAGGTTTTAGGACCAAAGCGTCAAGGCATGACCCCCCAAGGACCCTGATATACCATGAGCTTACGGTATTTCTAATACATTTCACTTACAAGTTGTGTGTGTCTAGGGCCTTTTTATATTGGTTTTTATGTGTTTTTATCATGTTTTGCAGGAAAGATGTTCATGCGCGGAACTATAGAGATAGCTGAAAGAAATGCAGCAACATGGCATTGACGGAGGTGATCTACGGACCGTAGGTCCATTCACGGTCCGTAGGTGATGACCGTAGATCAGCAGGCATGGTATTGAGGACAAATCAGGGAAATCTGACCTAGTGTGGAACCACGGTGTCCATTGACGGTCCGTAGATTGATCTACAGACCGTATTGTTGATCCGTAGAGTGATACTGCGAGGGTTCCAGTACCTGATTTTTGAAGATTCTAAGTGTGGAGCTACGGAGGGTCCGTACTGCTAGTCCGTCGTTTGCTTCAGAGAAGCTGATTTTTGGAAGCGAAATATTTTCTAAGTCCTGGCTGACGGAAGGGACTTACGGACTGTAGATCCATCGATGGTCCGTAAGTCAGTCTCGTGGATTGAAGACGTGTACCTGAACAAACTTTCCTTAATTTGTTTCCTTTTTAATTTAGGATTTGTTTTCTATAAATAGGGCATGTAAACCTCGTTTTTGGGGGTTAGACATTATTATTCTATTTTTACTTTGTGACTTTGGGAGATTAAGTT
>JAJOOR010022394.1:0-31020 GCA_036250505.1 Solanum acaule | reverse complement strand
AGGATTTAGAGATACCTAACTTATCACTTTGCATGTAATACACTAGAAAAGGATTACTATTATTAGAATTACTGCGTTATGAGCTTATGGGGAACACATTCCTAGTTACTTTTCATAATCTGAATATAAATAAATACTTAGTTCAAAGCTATCTTTTTATTATTTTTATTTTATTTTATTTCAATTTAAATCCCCCATTTTTATAACGACTATCGAGTTAAATATTTACTATTGACAATATTCTTCCATATTCTCTGTGGGATCGACCCCGACTCATAGTTGGGTAAATATATTGCATACGATCGTTTATATTTCTTTTCAAGAAGTATATTTGAACATTATCAATGGGAACTATGAATATCAACATAAACTACTATCCACTATGCCCAAATCCAAGTATCACCATAGGGGCTCGTTGACACTGCGATGTGTCCTGCATCACTCTGCTCTTCCAAGACGACACAGGAGGCCTATATGTCTGAAGGACTAAAGGGGAAAATAGGATCCACGTAAATCCAATCAAAGGCGCCTTAAAGGTTAACATGGGTGACTTGTTGCAGAGCATGAGCAATGATCGATACAAGAGCATCGAGCATTGTGTAGCAGTTGATTCGAGCAGGGCTCGAATATCCGTACCGCTATTTATGAATTCTATCCTTGATAGTGTCATTGGTCCATTTTCACAAATGCTGAAAGATGGAGGAAAACCAATGTACAAACATGTCTTGCATTCTGATTATTGGGATTATTTCTACCGTAAGAGGCCTTCTGGTAAAGCATCCATAGATTTTGCTAAAATTTGATATTTTAATCTATAAATTAATTGTTATGTGAATGTTGTTGTATTGTCAAATTTGTTATCATGTTACGACAAAAAGTCTCTCTTTACATAACTAGTGAGTTGGTATGATTGTGTCGTTATCTTGTTTTGTTTAGTCATTTAATAATCTTATTTTACACTTTATCCTACTTTTCGTTTATAATAACTTCAACCAATATTTTTTTCTTTGTAATATTGTAAGTTTATTCTTCTAATCGTTGGTATGTAACACTATGATAATTTTAAACATGAACTCTAAAATTTTAGAAATGGGCTTTCTTTAAAGTGGATATTGAATATAGAATAAGAAAAATATGTACTCATGATGGTTAGTAATTATATCCGCCATCAATTAAAGATCTCGAGTTTAGAAATGTATTTGCATTCAGTTTTAAATAGGATACTGAATAAAAAAAATAAGGGGAAAAACACCTACTTAAATGACGCTTATCATATTCTAAGATTATGACCGGTAGTAACTATCTCCATCATTAACAATAAATTTTGAGTTTAGAATGAATTTACTTTCACTCCTAAGACTGGTATCAAATATAGGGTGACAAAACCCTCCAATCATCAAAGATTGTTATAGGTAGTCTCTCAATGACGAAAATTGGTATCAAATGTCGAGTTTTGATTATCAAATTCTACGTAAATTCTACACAACATTCATCCTAACAACAAAAACTCATTCATGAAAATATAATTTGTAAAATCCATCAAAGTTTGTCCTGATCATTGCCCCATTTATTTACTAGCTCAACTCATTAGAAAACTGTATTGATATGTTGTAGAATGTAGTTTCTGACCATTTAACTAGTATAAATAAGTGTTTAATTTTACATTTCTTGAATTTTGATCATTTGGCATAGTTGAAGTTTAATAATATCACATTTGACACTATCAAACACGTTTGGAGAGAGATAAATTAATGTGTCGATTTTCTAGCAAACAAAGAACACAAATATGATGATAATTTAGTAATTTATAGGGAAATGCACTCAAGAATATGAATTTTTTTCTTCTAATAGATTTAACTGCTTTTATGACTTTTTAAAGCTTTTTCTTATTTACTCAAAAAAATAATAAAAAATAATACACATTTGATATATGTCCCCATCAAATATCCTCAATTGTCAATTTTTCATAATAATTTATAGCTATAAAATTATAATATTAAAAGTAAAATAAAATATTAAATTATAGTAGTACTATTTTTACTGATAATTTTTTATGGATATAATAGAGTACAAGCATTTATGGTGATACTTTGACTTTACTTCAATAGAAAATAAAACTTCAAATAAGGTAAGACTATCAGGGTAAAATCCTAACCCCCCTCCCCCCTCAAACCCACCATAAAACCCCCAAATCTCCTTCTTCCATCATCTTATATACAACCCCTTCTCCCCTTCCTCCCCAACACACACCCCTCTTACACCCACCATAAAAAAACCAAATTTCCTTGTTCCATTAGTACACACTCACCAAGATTCAACACACAAATGAGTTCATCGAAATTTGAACCAAATGATGACATACTTGATTTTGTAATCAAGAAAGCAAATGGACTAAAAGGCCTAAAGAGGATGGCTGATCTGCACATTTGTAGTCCACCTAAGGGAACTCCTGCGTCCTCACATATATGCGTGATCAGGACCGAGAATGGGAGGGAAGCATGCTCATGTCGAGCTCTCTTCAGTATCTGTTTTGCAATAATAGCTCCCACATAAGCGTGTTCTCGATCAATGATCGTGCCTACTAAGACCGCCTTGGGATGGCGAAGGATAGACTCTTTTTTTGCGAGGGCATAATATTATTGTTGATAAAGCCAAACCAGTATCGTGCTACCACATTTAAGGCCTTCTTCTCTATCCGGGTACCATCATCCATCCAAGAAAAAGAGGAGTCAGAAATAAGTGAGGCCAACAACCCTTTCAATGAATCCATGTAATGTTTCATTCAGAGTAACTACATATATGCCTGAAATGTCGATAACTCAAGTACAATTTTGATCGCCCTAACATGACATTGCACCTTTTTCCACACACTTCGACTTTCTCGAGCGGCTCCAAATTATACCCTTCCGCTTATTTGGTATGGCCTTAGTGTAGGCTGTGTAGAATTCATGCACCCAAGCAGGAACATAGGGTTTCAGGAATTTTTGAACTGTTCAAATTTATGGAACTTAATTATTTCCTAAGTAGTTGGGTAATCACTCATAAATCCATCAGTTGAGATCCTATTTTCACGCCTTGAGCCTACACCCTGGACGCGACTGACACTCGAGAAGCATTGCTGGCCCCAAGCGAACCCTTGTCCTAGCTAGACTCTAAGCGGAAGACTTAAGTATCAACAAAAGAAATCAAATGTAAACTTTACTCAATTGTCTCAAAAGTAAACTTTGAATGTTTTAGAAATAAACATTCGACTAGCCAAAAAGGCAACTCAAGTCTTTAAACATTTATAACTAAAAATGGAAAAGACTCATGAACTACTGTCTATATATCTATGAAGCCTCTACTATCTGAGATAGACGTTGGGACAAGACCCACAACATCTTAATGAAACTAGAATGATAAAGTAAAATGAAGGGATCCTCCGGAAACAAGGAGGCTCACCAAATAACTCTGGAACTCTAGTGGATCAACGAAGTGCTGGATGCTGATCCTGATTACTTGTATTTGCATCATAAGAGATGTAGGACAAATGTCATCAGTACATGGAATGTACGAGCATGTGAGGGAAAATCTAAAACAAGACATAAGCTTGAACTTGAACTGAAGAAACACTTACATCGTCTCAACTCAACTTAACCTATTTCAATATAAAGCAGTGATATATATGCAATATAAAGAAAAGCTTTGAAAATAGTAGACAAAAAACTCAATGCATTGCAAAATACAATACAACTCAGTTTGTATATATAAAAAGATACAAAATAACTATGTGGGAGATTGTCTAATTGACAACCATCACTATGAGCTATGTGATGATACAACGTCTAGCCCACGCTACCAGAACTATCTTATACTTTGCTGGGTATAAAACCTACTAACTAAGTGGATCCAGTAGTCTATGATAAGAAGCAATAAGGAATCATCTAAAAAGTATGACCTTTTTTACCCACGTTGGCTACATGGTTTATGGGGGCTGTGAGTTGTATAAACTCTTCCTTATATCGGTGCTCAATACTACTCCCAAAATATACTAACTCATGTGTCTTAAAAACATAACTTTTTTTGTGTTTTGAGATTATTACTCAAGAATCTTTCTCTTAAAAGAGATGGTACTCAGAACTGCTCATGATAACTCTTTTGGAAATCGGTATTTCCTCTTTTCTTAAACTTTAAAACATTTCTCTTGGGAATACTTAGTTCCCATATATCATTTTAATGAAAATGACTCAACTTTACTCTTCCTCAAACTCAATGCTCAAGTCTTAAAACAAGTTCAAAAGATTGTAAAAAGACATGCTTGAAGAACTCTAAAGACTTGACTCTTAGCGCTACCTTGAATTTGAATTATGGATTCAAGGGTTATGATCTCATGTTATGGATGATCTCTCGATGTTTAGATGTACCTTAGAGTTTAAAAATCAATTAGAAAACATAGGTACGATTCGAGGGAACTCATATTAAAAGAAGGTCGAAAGGGTAGAGTACTTGGCGACCCTGACGCACTAAGTGGCGCAGGGCGCCAGACCCTGAACTACAGAAGGAAAGTTGGGGCGCACTGAGTGGCACCGCGCCCCAGGAGCCAAACTACAGACCCCACTTTTTGGCGCACTGCTGGCACGGTGCGCCAGCCCCAGCCTAGAATTTTCCGATGAATTTTCTTACTCATTTTTTGACCCTAATTCGCCTAGAATCAAATGGTTTCTTCCTAAATCATAGGGAATCGAATACTCAACTTATGTACATGATAATCTACTCCAAACCACCCTCAATTCACTAAATTTTATATCAAGAACTCATCAAACCCATCCTAATTCAAGAACGGAAACAATACTTTCAAGAAACCAATCAAGAACTCAAATTCTTCAACTTCAAGAACAAAACTTCACTGAAAATAACATGATTGGCGTGTGGGTGAACTAACCCAACACTATGAGAACTCAAATACCTCTTAGGGATTAAACCCTTGGGGAAATCCGTAAGAAAATCCTCAAGAACTTGATGAATGCTTGAATTTTCTCCTCTTTTCTCCTGCTCTTGAACTCCTCTCAAAACCCTAGCGTATTTTGATTTTTATGAAACTGAACCAAATCAGATTTTATCCCAAAATAATACCAAAATTCGTTTTAATCTGATTGGTTAAGGAAAAGACCAAAATACCCCTCTTAAATCTGGGTAAGTTTCCTTAAATGGACAGAACGACTTCAAACGGGGATATCTCCCTCATACGAGCTTGAAAATTAGCAAACTCGGTGGTGTTGGAAAGAGGATCCCAAGACCTTTCAATTGATATCTTATGGGCCACCTAAATTATCTTGTACTAAAAGTTGTGGTCATTTGAAGTTGACCCAAAACTCATAACTTATGTCTAACTTGCCAAATTTATGCTTTTTTTGCTATTTCCATTTTAGTTCTTTCTATTCTTAGCTCTTTCAAATACCGAGGTGTTACAATATCTCCCTCTTGGGAACATTCTTCCTCAAATGAGATTACTCTAAGTAGACTAAGGGTTGTAACATCTAACACCCAGCTCAAACACTCAATATGCAAAGTAACGCAACATTTCAACTAAAATAAATACCAAGAAAGGATTAGTACCTTAATTTGGATTTATCCGGACTCAAAATATATGTTGATATCTTTTCTTCATATCCTCCTCCGTCTCTCAAGTAGCTTCCTCAACAAGTTGATTCCTCCACAGAACCTTGACTGATGCTACCTCCTTGGTTCTCAACTTGTGAACCTGGCGATCTAGAATCTGAACAGGAATCTCCTCATAAGATAAGTTATTCTTAATACCAATATCTTCAGTAGGTATGATAAGTGAAGGATCTCCCATACACTTCTTCAACATGGAAATGTGGAATACCGAATGGACTGCCCCTAACTCTGACGGTAGCTCCAACTCATAAGCTACATTGCCAATCCTCTTGGATATCCTGTAAGGACCAATATACCGGGGACTGAGTTTCCCTTTCTCGCCAAACCGCATAATACCTTTCATGGGTGAAACCTTCAAGTAACCCAATCATCTACTTCAAACTCTAAGTCTCTCTTCCTAACATCCGTATAGAATTTCTGACGACTTTGTGCTGTTTTCAACCTCTCTTGAATAATCTTCACTTTCTCCATAGATTGATGAACTAAGTTTGGTCCTATAAACCCAGCTTCACCAACCTTAAACAATCCAATATGAGATCTGCATCATCTCCCATAAACAGCCTCATAGAGAGCCATTTGAATGCTAGAGTGATAACTATTATTGTAAGAAAACTCTATTAGAGGTAAGTGATCATCCCAATAACCTTTGAAATCGATCACGCACGCCCTCAACATATCCTCTAAAGTCTAAATTGTTCTCTCTTCCTGGCCATCTGTTTGAGGATGAAAAGCAGTACAAAGGTTCACCTTCGAACCCAAACCCTTCTGGAAGAACTTCGAGAATTGTGCACCTCTATATGAAATGATTGACACTGGAACTCCATGAATTCTAACTACCTCTTGAAGATATAACTTGGCATAATCCACCGGTGAATGGGTAGTCTTTACCAGTAAGAAATAGGCTGATTTAGTCATTCAATCTACAATCACCTAAATCAAATATGCTGCCTGCAAGACCGTGGTAAACCTCTAATGAAATCCATATTGATCATCTTTCACTTCCCTTCTGGAATATCTATGTTCTGATCCATACCACCGGGCCTCTGGTGCTCTATCTTGACTTGTTGGCAATTCAAACACTTAGCAATGGACTTTGCAATGCCCCTCTTCATACTACTCCACCAATAGACTTCTCTCAAGTCGCGATACATCTTTGTGGAACCCGTATGGATAAAATATCTAGAGCTATGAGCTTTCTTCATGATCCTCTCTTGAAGTTCATCCACCTTTGGTACATAGTCTACCTTGATACCTCAACACTCCATCTCTCCCTTGTTCAAAAGCCGTCAGTTTCTGCTTATGAACATTTGCCTTTAATTCAAGCAAAATAGGATCTTGATCTTATTTCTCTTTCACTTTAGACACTAATGATTATTCAGCTCCATTCATGACCACTACTCCTCCTTCATTGGAATCCATTAACCGAACTCCCAATTGTGCAAGTCTGTGCATATCTTTTGCTAACTCTTTCTTGTCCTCCTCAATATGGGAGGTACTACCATAGACAACCTGCTCAAGGCATCATCAACAACACTAGCCTTACTTGGGTTATAGAGAATACACATATCATAATCCTTGAGTAACTCCAACCACCTCCTATGTTTGATATTAAACTCTTTCTGACTAAACACATACTTAAGGCTCTTGTGATTGGTGAACACATCTACATGAACACCATACAGATAGTGATGCCATATTTTCAAAGCAAATACTACAGTAGACAACTCTAAATCATGGGTTGGGTAATTCCTCTTGTGAATCTTAAGCTGTCTGGAGGCTTAATCTATAACCTTGCCATTATGCATCAATACACAACCCAATCCAACTCTAGAAAAATCACAATATACCACAAAGCCTTGCGTACCTTCTGGTAAGGTCAATACTGAGGCAGTAGTCAACTGCCTTTTCAATTCCTAAAAGATTTTCTCACAAGCTTCAGAACATTGAAACTTCATTGTTTTCTGAGTCAACTTGGTCAACGAGGATGAAATGGATGAAAAGCCCTCGACGAACCTTCTATAATAGCCAGCCAATCCCAAGAAACTCCTAATATCAGTTGGAGATGTGGGTCTTGGCCAGTTTTTCATTGCCTCTATCTTTTGAGTGTCAACTCGAATCCCATCACCGGAAACAATATTGCCTAAGAACGCCACTCACTCAAGCAAAAATTCACACTTGGAAAATTTATCATACAACTCTTTATCCTTGAGGGTATGAAGACCTACTCTGAGATGACTAGCATGATCTTTCACATTCCTCTAATAGATTAGAATGTCATCAATGAATATGATAACAAACATATCTAAATAAGGCTTGAATACTCTGTTCATAAGATCCAGGAATGCTGCACGAGCATTAGTTAGGCCAAAAGACATTACCAGAAACTCATAATGACCATAGCGGGTCCTGAAAGTTGTCTTAGGAATGTCACTTTCTCTTACTCTCAACAGATAGTAGCCTAATCTAAGTTCTACCTTAGAAAAACAAGTGGCACTCTGAAGTTTATCAAAGAGATCATCAATTCTTGAAAGATGATATTTATTCTTGATAGTAACTTTGTTAAACTAACGGCAATCTATACACATTTTAAGAGAACCGTCTTTCATCCTCACCAATAAGACCGAAGCGCCCCAAGGTGAGACACTTGGTTGAATAAATATTTTCTCAAGAAGATCTTTCAACTACTCTTTTAACTCTTTCAACTCAGTTGGAGACATTCTATATGGAGGAATAGAGATAGGATGAGTATCGGGAAGAATATCTATACCAAAGTCTATTTCTCTCTTAGGAGAGACTCCATGAAGATCGTCTAGAAAGACTTCTGTAAACTCACTCACTACTGGAACTGACTGAATAGGTGGTGTCTCAACACTAGAGTCATTAAATCGGACTAAGTGATAGATGCAACCCTTGGAAACTAACTTTCTGGCCTTAAGGTACGAAATAAAATGACCCTTAGGCACTACTGAACTATTCTTCCGCTCTATAACTGGCTCATTAGGAAACTGGAACTTAACCACTCAAGTTCTACAATCAACTGAGACATAATAGGCATGAAGCCAATCCATACCTAGAATAACATCAAAATCTACCATGCCTAACTCGACTAAGTCAACTATGGGGTCCTTTTGATTGACGGAAATGGTACAACCACGATAAACTCTCTCAGCTAGAATAGACTCACCAACAGGTGTAGAAATACTAAAGGGCTCAAGAAGCTACTCAAGAAGAATATCCAAATTCATGGAAATATAAGGAGTCGCAATATAGACTCACTCCTAGATCTAGCAATGCATATACATCAAAACAAAAGACTTTGATCATACCACTGACAACATCTGGAGAATTCTCTTGCTTGGCTACTGGTGATATCATACAGACGGTTTACCCTTCCGCCTGTCCCTGAAGTAGCTCCTCTAGGTGCAGCTCTGTTTGGTGAAGAAACTGAAGAAGATTGGGCTCTATTAGCCCCATTACCATCGCCATGCCTATTCTTAGGGCACTCTTTCATGAAGTGACCATTCTGACCACACTTGAAGCAACTAGTGTAGCCATCAGGACACACCCTGAGTGGTTCCTACCACACTCAGCACATGCAGGAGTCCCATTCCCTCCTTGTGCCCCACTACCTTGAGACTGTGCAGGTCTAGCTATGAAATTTTGTGAATTCTGATTATTGAACTCACTTCTGCTCCTTTGTGCAGGTGCACTAGAAGATGATGAAGCAGGTACCTTTTGCTTCTATTGGAAAGATGATCGGTTTGCATTACTCTTCTGCTGCCCGGACTCATTTCTTGATGTCTTTGCCTTATATTTCAGAACTCTTCCTTGTCCCTCAGCTTATCTTCCTCAACCTGCTGCACATGGATCATAAGTCTTGTTATGTCCATATCTCCTATTAGCATAGATGCCTTTCCCTCCTTACTTGACAGACGAGACAACCCAACAACGAACAGACTCATCCTGGTCCTCATGTCAGCAACCATCTCTACGGCATAATAGGAAAGTTGTGTGTACTTAAGGTTGTACTCATGCACACTCATAGACTCCATTTTAAGAGTGAGGAATTCCATTACATTGGCCTCTCTCAGTTCATGGGGAAAGAAATGCCCCAAGAAGGCCTTCTCAAACACAACCTAGCTCACAATTGGTGCACCTTAGGCTCTACCCCTCTTCCATTGATCAAACCAGATTATAGAGACACCCTTCAATTGGTATACAACTAGTTCCATTCGCTCAACATCAACAACATGCGTAATCTGAAAAACCTTGTGTAGCTCTTTCACAAAGTTTTTCGGATCCTCAGTGACACTTGCACCAGTGAAATTTGGAGGTTTCATCTTGAAAAACTCCTGGATCCTGGACGTATCAGCCACATATTGTTGAACCTCTCTCTGTTGCCAATCTTGATTTGTCCCAACTTGACTCAACATCCAGATAGCTTTCCAGAACTTATCATTTGTGACCTCTCATTGGGGTTGCACTTCTGGTACATTGGGTATCCCTTGATCCTCAATATTCCTTCTAGCAGGATGACCTAGGACAACTCTTCATGGAGGCATGATCTGAAAGATGCACGCAAGCACGAATTAGAAAGAAACTTTATAGAGTTAAACTCTATCGCATGAAATGAGTATAGAAGAAGTGAGATAGTTCCTAAATGTCGCAGCCTCTTAGTTATAGATGTGGCGCGCTTCACACCAATAACTAGGACTCTACAAACACGGCTTCATAGACACCCTAGGACTCTTGAACTCTGTGCTCTGATACCAAGTTTGTCACACCCTGAGCCTACACCCTTGACGCGAACTCGAGAACCATCGCTGGCCTCAAGCAAACCCTTGGCCTGATTCCGCCTTAAGAATCAATAAAAGAAATAAAATGTAAACTTTACTCAACTATCTCAAAAGTAAACTTAGAATGTTTTAGAAATAAACATTCAACTAGCCAAAAAGGCAACGCAAGTCTTTAAACATTTATAACTAAAAATTGAAAAGACTCATGAACTACTGTCTATCTATCTATGAAGCTTCTGCTAACTGAGATGGACATCGGGACAAGACCCACGACATCTTATTGAAACTAGAATGATAAAGCAGAATGAAGGGATCTCCAGAAGTAAGGAGGCTCACCAAATAACTCTGGAACTCTAGTGGATCAACGAAGCGATGGATGTTGATCCTGATTACCTGTATCTACATCATAAAAGATGCATGCCAAATGACATCAATACATGGAATGTACGAGCATGTGAGGGGTAATCTAAAACAAGACATAAGATTGAACTGGAACTGAAGAAACACATACCTTATCTCAACTCAACTCAACTTATTTCAATAAATAGCAGTGATATAGATGCAATATAAAGAAAAGCTTTTAAAACAGTAGACAGAACACTCAATGCATTGCAAAATACAATATAGCTCGGTTTGTATATATATATATATATATAAAGATACAAAATAACTCTGCGGGAGATTCTCTAATTGACAACAATCACTATGAGCTATGTGATGATACAACGTCTATCCCACGCTTCCAGAACTGTCCTATACTTTGCCGAGGTATAGAACCTACTAACTAAGTGGATCCACTAGTCTATGCTAAAAATGAAATATGAATTATCTCAAAGTATGACCCTTTCTACCCACATTAGCTACATGGTTTATGGGGCTGTGAGTTGTATGAACTCTCCCCCACATCGGTGCTCAATACTACTTCCAAAATATACTAGCTCATGCGTTTTTAAAAACATAAATCTTTTTGTGTTTTGAGATTATTACTCAAGAATATTTCTCTTAAAAGAATGGTACTTAGAACTGCTCATGAAAACTCTTCTGGAAATCGATGTTTCCTTTTTTCTTAAATGTAAAAACATTTCTCTTGGGAATACTTAGTTCCCATATATCATTTTAAAGAAAATGACTCAACTTTACTCTTCCTCAAACTCAATGCTAAAGTCTTAAGACAATTTCAAAAGATTGTAAAAAGACTTTCTTAAAATGACTCGAAGAACTCTCAAGACTTGAGTCTTAGCTCTACCTTGAATTTGAATTATGGATTCAAGGGTTATCATCTCATGTTATGAATGATATATCAATGTTTAGACATAACTTAGAGAGTAGAAATAAATTAGAAAATATAGGTACGATTCGAGGGAACTCATACGGAAAGAAGGTTGAAAGGGTAGAGGACCTAGCGACCTTAGCGCACCGAGTGGCACAAGGCGCCAGACCCTAAACTACAGAAGGAAAATTGGGGCGCACTGAGTGGCGTGGTGCCCCAGGAGCCAAACTACAGACCCCACTTTCTAGCGCACTCCTGGCGCGGTCCGCTAGCCCTTGCCCAGAATTTTCAAACGAATTTTCTTACTCGTTTTTCGACTCTAATTCGCCTAGAATCAAATGGTTTCTCCCAAATCACTTGGAATCAAATACTCAACTTGTGTAAAATATAATCTACTCAAAACCACCCTCAATTCACTAAATTTGATATCAAGAACTCGTCAAACCCATCCTAATTCAAGAACGGAAACAATAGTTTCTAGAAACCAATCAAGAATTCAAATTCTTCAACTTCAAGAATGAAACTTCACTGAAAATAACATGATTGAAGTGTGGGTGAACAAACCCAACACTATGAGAACTCAAATACCTCTTAGGGATTAAATCCTCGGGGAAATCCGCAAGAAAAACCTCAAGAACTTGACAAATGCTTGAATCTTCTCCTCTTTTCTCCTGCTCTTGAACTCCTTTCAAAACCCTAGCGTATTTTGATTTTTATGAAATGACCCAAATCAGATTTGACCCAAAATAATACCAAAATTTGTTTTAATCTGATTGGGTAAAGAAACGACCAAAATACCTCGCTTAAATCCGGGTAACTTTCCTTAAATGGATAGCCTGACTTCAAACAAACATATCTCCCTCATACGAGATCAAAAATTAGAAAACTCGGTAGCGTTGGGAAGAGGATTCCAAGGCCTTTCATTTGATATCTTATGAGCCACCTAACTCATGTTGTACTAATAATTATTGTCATTTGAAGTTGACCCAGAAACTCATAACTTATGTCTAACTTGCAAAACTTCAGTTTTTTTTATATTTCCAAGTTAGTTCTTTCTATTCTTAGCTCTTTCAATTACCGAGGTGTTACACTTAGAGTCTCAATAAAGCTCCGTGCGGCACTTGAAAACTTACTCCATAATCTTTCAAGATCTTGTAAGCTCAAGTAACCCTTCGAAACTAATATCGCTAAGAGAATGCAAGAAAGACTTGGAAAGCTTTGGAAGAAGGCTTTGTGTTGCTTTGTGGAAGATTGCTTACAACTTTGTTGGATGAGTTTGCAAATGGGAGGCCCTCTATTTATACTACTCCCTAGGGGTCTAAGTGTAAATAATAATTACTTTACATGTCCCTACAATAATTACACTTTAGTCCTAATCTAGAATTCTCTACAAGTTCTAGGGAATTCTCAAGCCTTCTTGAAAATATCTAGGGAGTTCTAGAGCATTCTAGTAACCTCCCCAAACCTATAGATTCTTCTCCCTTATCTGAATGCTGAATTTGAATTGTGAAGTGGCGGGACATGACACTCTTCCCCACTTGTTGATGAGACGACCGTGACGCACTACTGCAAGACCTCCCTTATTTGGTCCTTAAACTGCGACAAGTCTTCATATCTCTCCCATGTGGTCTCCTCCGGAGTTTGTCCCTTCCAATGAACAAGGAACATGGCACTGGCTTGTTGGCCTCGCTTTATCTTTGATTGGTAGTTCTACGATAGACTCAATTTCCCGGTCATTTGAGGTAGTGAAAATTATGGGTGCCTGTCCTTACTGGTTCCGGCTTGGATCATCCTTCTTGCGTGAAAGACCAGATGGATCTTGAAGTGTGGAGGAAACTCCACCTTATAAGAGATCTTGACCACTTTAGCAACGATCTTAAACGAACCCTCGTATTTTCATACTAAGTTTTGATGAATGCCTCTTAGTTCTTTAAACTATCCTGGGTTGAATTTCACCAAGACCATGTCTCCAACTTGGTAATCTGTGGGACGCCGCTACGGTCATCAAATTTCTTCATCCTTTTGGCTGTCTTGTCCAAGTAGGACTCGGAGGTGTCGAGATATTCCTCTCATCCTTTGGGAATATGATAGGCTTCCAAACTCTTCCCCTGGAAAGCTGCCAGTAAAGAATATGATGTTTGGGGTTGTTGTTCAGTCACCAACTCGTAAGAGAACTGTGCCATGTCAAGAAGTCTAGCCCAGTCCTTCTGATGTGCAATAACATAGTGCCTAAGATAGAACTACAATAGGGTGTTAACCCGCTTAGTTCGGTCGTCCATTTATGGGTGGAAACTAGTAGAGAATTGTAAATCCGTGCCATGTATGTCGAAGAGCTCCCTCCAAAGGTCCCCGGTGAAATGAGGGTCATGGCCACTAATAATATGCCTCGACAGTCCCCAATACTTCACCACATTCTTGAAAAATATCCTTGAAGCCTCCTTAGCGGTGCAACCGGCTGTGGCGGGCATGAAAGTAGCATACTTTGAAAATCTATCCACCACGACCATTATCGTTCCATACCCGTCAGACTTGGGTAAGGAAGTGATGAATTCCATGGTCACACTCTCCCATGGACATTCTGCTACAGGAGGTGGATCAAAAAGCCCTACCAGTTGCCTCTACTCCACCTTGTCTTACTGGCACACCAAACATGTTTCCACATACCACTCTGTGTCATCCCACATGTGTGGCCAATAATAGATTGCCTCAGTCAGCGCCCTTGTTCATTGTTGCCCCGAATGCCCAACTCGTGGTGTGTCATGGCTCTCATTGATAATTCGCTGCCTGATAGACCCAAACATGGGCACTTAGACCCTCTGACCGAAAGTGAATAAGAGACTGTCTTCCATCCAAAAGTGCCTTGTTTTTCCTCGGGAGGTTAACTCCATAAGCTTCTTGGCCTCCAGATCGTGTTGTATGCCATCCTTAATAACATCTTGAATGTCACAATGAGCGGTAGTGATGGTAGAAAGCTTGACCTTTCGACTTAGTTCGTCAGCCACTACATTGCCCCTTCCCAGCTTATACTCAAAGACATAGTCAAATTCAGCTAGAAAGTCTTTCCATCTAGCTTGGTTCGGAGGGATCTTCTTTTGTGAATGGAAGTAGCTAGCGGCCCCATTATCCATCTTGATAACGTATGTGGGGCCTAGTAAGTAATGTCTCAACCTGCGTAGGCAATGTACAATGGCTGTCTTCTCTTCCTCTTGCACCGTATAGCGTCGTTCGATGTCATTGAGTTTGTGGCTATCGAACGCTATTGGGTGCCTATCTTTCATTAGGAGTCCCCCAATGGTGAAATCTAAGCATCCATATGTACCTCAAAGGTCTTCAAAAAGTCGGGCAGCGTCAAGACCGACTCTTTCATCACTGCGGCCTTGAGACTTTCAAACTCGCTTTGGCACTCCTAGCTCCAAATCCATGGCTTATTCTTCTCTAACAGCTCGGTCAGTGGATCAACCTTAGCGGAGTAGCCACTTATGAATTTGTGGAAGTAGTTTGCAAGTTCAAGGAATGATCTTAGCTCGATCACCTTTATAGGCGCCTCCAACTCTTTGATTGACCATATCTTTGCCTCATCCATACGCAGTTCGTGTTGGCTTATAATATGGCCCAAGAAGTGCACCTTATGTTGAGCGAACTCACATTTCTCTTGCTTGACGTAGAGTTGGTTCTCCCTTAAGACTTGGAAAACCTTCTTCAAATGCTCCACGTGCTCCTCTAAGGTTTTACTATAGATGATGATGTCATCTAAGTATACTACCATGAACTGGTCCAAGTAAGGATGAAAGATTTTGTTCATCAATGTGCAAAATATGGCGGGTGCATTGGTTAGGCCAAAGGGAATCACCAACCACTCGTAGGCTACGTATCTCATCACGCACTCTGTCTTTTTCTCATCCCCCACCACGATGCGAACCTGGTAGTATCCCTTTTGAAGGTCCACCTTGGTGAAATACTTGGCCTGCCCAAGTCTATCAAAGATATTGGCAATAAGAGGGATAGGGTACTTATTTTTGATTGTTACCTTGTTAAGCGCTCGGTAGTCGATGCATAGTCACAATGACCCATCCTTCTTCTTTAGGAACAAAACTGGCGCACCATAAGGTGCTTTGGATGGGCGAATGTGACCAGCCTCGAGGAGATCCTTCGGTTCCTTCCTTAGCTCCTCTAACTCGGGTGGATCCATGCAGTACAGTGCATGTGTAGTTGTCTTGTATCCAATCTCCAACTCGATCTTATGATTTATGTGGCATCTAGAAGGTAGCATCTTTGGCAGCTCGTCTAGCATCATGTCCTTGTTTTCTTCAAGGACCTTCTCTATGAACGGTGGAAAAGGCTCCTTAGCACCATTGTCTTCTCCTAAACTTGCAATGGTGGCTATGAATGTCGACTCTCCTTTCTTGAGTCCCTTCATAATCTGCATGACCGATAATTAGGCATGTCCTTCCTTCTTTGGCACCTTGAATAGAGGTACCATCCATGACCCTTCCCGTTCCATGACCATGAGTCATTAGAGGTAGGGATCGATCATCGTATGATACCTTTGGAAGAACTCTTGCCCGAGAATAATGTCAAAGATGTCTAAAGAAGTATCGCTAAAGTTAGTCTTACCTTGCCATTTTCCCAACGTGATGCTCACTCCTTGGGTGAATCCATACACGGGAGTTGGTGGTGCGTTGATCGTCTTGAGGTAGGTGTTGCTTGGATTTTAACTAAGCCCCAACCTTATTTCAGGATGTGAAAAACTTGGTATCAGAGAAGGTTGTATCCCGGGGTGTCCACAAGTCATGTCTAGTAGAGTCTTGTTATAGGTGTGTTGTGTACCATACTTATAATCAAGAGGCTACAATGCATTTAGGAATTGTTACATTTCATTCAACTGATAGATCGTGCTATAGTGAAAATAGTATAAGAACATTTGAAATCTAAATCCTGCTTTATGTTTCATATCTAACAGGCTACACTCACTCCGGATATGGCAGATCAAGAGATAGGTATGGATCCAAGGGAAGGTACTAGCCGTTCCCCATCAGGTCGAAGAAATAGATTTCCTTCGGAGGCACATGGTGGATCTCCAGTACTTCTAGTACCAGCCTCCCCGACACCTGTTGAAGCCTGAGGAGATGCAGTATCCCCAGCCTCACCAGTTCCATTAGTACCTGAGGAAGCTACGGACACAGGACCTCCAGTGCCTATTGTTCCTCCACCAGAGATCTCTGGGGAGTAGGGGATGAGACAGGCAGTTCAGTTGCTGACTAGGATGGTTTCTATTCATGAGGGACAACTGGAGTCAGGAGTAGATATTTAGAGAGACCGATCAGAAAGTTCGAAGGTATGAGAGTTTCTTCATTTGGCCCCTCTGTTATTTACAAGATCTAGTTTTACTGAGTATCCCTAAGACTTTATAGACCATATATATAGAGTATTGAGGGTGATGCATGCCTCCGTCACATAGGCTGTGGAGTTGGCTTCTTTTCGGCTACGTGATGTAGCCATCCTTTGGTATGAGGCATAGGAGAGATCTAGAGGACCTGATGCTCCGCTAGCAGAGTGGGAGGACTTCTCTGAGGCCTTCCTTTCTGACTATTTGCCATGGGAAGTTCGAGAGGCCTGTCTTGACCAGTTTATCAATCTGAAGCAAGGAACCATGAGTGTGAGGGATTATAGCCACAAGTTTAATTCTTTGGCAAGATATGCACCAGATATTGTACGTATCATGAGAGCCAAAGTTCATCGTTATGTTGATGGTTTGGCTGATCATTTGATCAGATATTATAGGGTAGCATCCCTATAAGATGATGTAGATATTTCCCGCATACAGTCTGAGCGGAAGACTACAGAGGACCTTTCTAAATGGATTCATGATACTCGCAAGGATACGAAGCAGAGTAAGAGGGCCGGTACTATAGGATCTTATAGGGAGCCACATGGTGATTTTAGGCCCCCTTTCCATCGATATCCACCTCGGCCAGCAGGTAGTGTCTCACCACAGGTGCAAGGACCGCGGTTTGATCATTATAGTCAGTCAGGACCAGGTCAGAGCTCAGGCCAGCCTGAAGGTTGTCGACAGGATCATCCCGTACAGATAAGACATCCCACTCCTCATTGTACATAGTGCGGTAAGCCGCACACTAGGCAGTGTAGACATGGTTCAGGTGTATGTTATCATTGTGGGCAAACATAACATTTTATTAGTCGATGCCCGAGGTTGAGCAGAGGTGATATAGCTCTATCTTCAGGATCCACACCAACATCTTCACCCTCAGTTTGTGCCCCACGACCAGGACCATAGTCTACAAAGGGTCGTGGTAGAGGGAGGGGTGAAGGAGATACAGGTTCGAGCGGTGGTCAAAATCGCTTTTATGCACTCACAGGACGACAGGATTCAGAGGCATCCCCTGATGTCGTTACAAGTATATTGACGATATCTTCTCAAGTTGTTTACGCATTGATAGACACTGGCTCTAAATTTTCATATATTACTCCATTTATTGCTAGTAAGATTGACATGAAATCTGAGTTGTTGCCACAACCAGTTGAGGTGTCTACACCAGTTGTCGATTCTATTTTAGCTAGTTGTGTCTATCGGGGTTGTACGGTATTAATTAATGATCGTCGAACCTCCGTTGATTTGGTTGAGTTGATTATGATAGATTTTGATGTTATCATGGGTATGGATTGGTTGGCAACTTGCTATGCTAATATTGATTGTCGTGCAAAGATAGTCCGATTTTACTTTCCAGGGGAGCTAATCCTTGAGTGGAAGGGTAATGCAGCCACACCTAAGGGTACGTTTATTTCATATCTTAGGGCTCGGAAGTTGATTGCTAAATGTTGTATATACCATATGGTTCATGTACAGGATATTGATAAGGAGCCCATGACTCTTCAGTCAATTCCTATCGTGAATGAATTTCCAATGGTATTCCCTGATGATCTTCCAGGAATTCCCCCAGAAAGGGAAATTGATTTCGCTATAGACTTGCTTCCTGATACACAACCTATATCGATTTCTCCCTATAGAATGGAACCTGCAGAACTAAGAGAATTGAAGGAACAACTGAAGGACTTTCTCGATAAAGGCTTTATCAGGCCAAGTACTTCCCTATGGGGTGCCCCAATGCTCTTTGTTCGAAAGAAAGATGAATCCTTGCGGATGTGTATTGACTATAGATAACTAAATAAAGTCACTATAAAGAATAAATATCCTCTTCTGTGGATTTATGACTTATTCGATCAGTTACATGGTGCCGAATCCTTTTCCAAGATTGACTTGCGTTCTGGTTACCATCAGTTGCGAGTCAGGGAAGTTGATATCCCAAAAATAACATTTAGGACAAGATATGGCCATTTTGAGTTTCTTGTCATGTCTTACGGGTTTACAAATGCCCCAGCAGCCTTTATGGATTTTATGAATCGGGTCTTCAAACCATTCCTGGATGAATTTGTGATTGTGTTTATTGATGATATTCTTATATATTCACGGTCAGAAGCAGAGCATGCAGACCACTTCCGAGCTGTATTGCAGACTCTCCAAGATTGCAGGTTATATGCTAAATTTTCTAAATGTGATTTTTTGGCTTACCTTAATTGATTTTCTTGGTCATGTTATTACAAGTGAGGGTATTAAGATTGATGGACAAAAGATTGAAGCAGTGATGACTTGGCCGAGGCCCTTGAATCCGATGGAGGTTCGCAACTTTTTAGGCTTGGTGGGGTTTTACCGAAGGTTTGTGGAGGGATTCTCTTCTATTTCTGCACCACTGACAAAATTAACACATAAGGCAACAAAGTTTCAGTGGACCAAGGCATGCGAGCAGAGCTGTCATGAAATAAAAAAAAGGCTTACCACTGCACATGTCCTAACTCTTCCAAATGGTAATGAGGGATATGTTGTTTATTGTGATGCCTCAAGAATTGGCCTAGGTTGTGTTCTTATGCAGCATGGTAAGGTTATTGCATACGCCTATAGACAGTTGCGGAAGCATGAGCAGAATTATCCTACACACGATCTTGAGTTGGATGTAGTTGTCTTTGCCCTAAAAATTTGGCGACATTATCTATACGGGGTTCATATAGATGTGTTCACCGATCACCAGAGCCTTCAGTATTTACTTAAGCAGACGGAGTTGAACCTACGACAAATGAGATGGCTAGAATTATTAAAAGACTACGATGTTGACATTTTATATCATCCCGACAAAGCTAATGTTGTTGCTGATGTGCTCAGCCGGAAGTCCATGGGTAGAATAAGTCATGTTGAAGCTGATAAGGCTGGAATTACAAAAGACATATGCCAGCTAGTTAATTTGCAAGTACACTTGGTAGATGCAGGAGGTGGAGGTGTTGTCATTAAGAATATGGCAGAATCTTCCTTTGTGAATGAAGTGAAAAGGTGTCAACATGAAGATCCTGAGCTTAGGAAATTGAGAGAAAAGATTCCACAGCAGCAACACCCCCTTATTTGAGCTAAATGGAGATGAAGTCCTTAGATACCAGGGTCGCTTATGTGTATCGGCATTTGGGAAGCTCCGTACTAATATTCTTTCAGAGGCCCATTATTCTAGATATGCATCTCATCCTGGAGCAACGAAGATGTATCATGACCTTCGACAGATCTATTGGTGGAATGGCATGAAAAAAGATATTGTGGAGATGGTAGCTGAATGTCCCAACTGTCAACAAGTTAAAGCAGAACATCAGAGGCTTGGAGGCCTAACCCAGTATATTGAGCTTCCATTATGGAAATGGGATATGATAAATATGGACTTCATCACTGGTTTGCCTCGCACTCCACGAAGGTTTGATTCCATTTGGGTAATTATCGATAGGCTGACAAAATCTTCTCATTTCTTGTTAGTTAGGACCACATATTCAGCTAAAGATTATGTTAGGCTTTACATTCAGGAGATTGTTCGCCTTCACAAAGTTCCATTATCTATTATCTCAGATCGAGGAGATCAATTTACAACACATTTTTGGAGATTGTTTCAGAAAGGTCTAGGCACTCAGGTAAATCTTGGCACCGCTTTTCATCCACAAACTAATGGATAGGCAAAACGTACTATTCAGATGGTTGAGGATATGTTACGTGCTTATGTGTTGGATTTTAAAGGAAGTTGGGATCAACATCTACCTCTTGTCGAGTTCACTTGTAATAACAACTTTCAAGCTAGTATTCAGATGGCCCCTTACGAAGCACTATACGGGCGGAAGTGTAGGTCCCCAATCGGTTGGTTTGAGCTCGGGGAAGCAGATTTGCTAGTCCCCAATCTAGTCCAATAAGCGATTGAAAAGGTTAAGCTTAGTAGAGATCGGCTTCATACAACACAGTGTCGATAGAAGTCTTATGAAGATATTCGTCGATGGAACTTAGAGTTTGAGGTAGAAGATTGGGTTTTCCTGAAAGTATCGCCTATGAAGGGCATCATGTGATTCGAAAAGAAAGGGAAGCTTAGTCCTAGGTACGTTGGACCGTATAAGATTATTCGGAAGAATGGAATGGTGGGGTACGAGCTTGATTTGCCTTTAGAATGGGAAGCAGTTCATCCTGTATTTCATATTTCTATGTTGCGGAAGTGCATTGGAGATACTTCACATATTATGCCATTGAAAATATTTGTATCGCTGAGGATTTATCTTATGCAGAGGTACCAATAGTGATTTTAGATCAGCAAGTAAGAAAGCTTCGAAATAAAGATGTAGATTCTGTGAAAGTGTTATGGAGAAATAGCAACGTTGAGGAAATGACTTGGGAAGCGGAAGACGAAATGAGGAAGGAGTACCCCCAACTATTTACGACTTAAGGTGAGTCACATTTCAATTATTGGCAATTATTTCTTCACAACGACTTAGTTAGATTTTAAGTAGCTTGAAGGTGAAATTTATATGTCTTCTTACGAGATAGCTATGCAAAGCTTAGTAGTTACAATTTTCAGAATTTGACTTCAGGTTTCCGACTATAAAAAATATAGACTCGCAAATAAAGTACTGTGAGAAAAAAAAAATACAACCAAGGAATTGTCTAGATCCATTCGATGGCGAATGTTCATAGGGAGGGAGAATGTAAGATCATGTACTTTTTCTCTAATTGTGCATAATATATGTGGCGTAGTATGGCATGGTTATATGAGGTGTATATGACTTTGTATCGTACATTAGAGATTAAGATTGCAAGTACGTGGCAACATCAAGGAACTAAACTTAAGTTTTAGGCCAAAGGGACCCCTCAAACAAAGTTCATGATAAAAGAAATGGCTCGGGTAGAACTTTACCCGTTTGAAAGGTTTAACTTGTCCCATACCTTGTGGATAAGACTATGAGTGTAAAACATGGTAAGAATAGTGTGTTATGAGGTATTATAATAGCACAAGGGTCATATGTTAAGTTTGGAAGTCAAGAAAATTACTGAAACTAAAGTCGGGAAAAGTTATCGAAGTTTCTCTAATAATATTTTCTTAACTTTGGGTTAAATGTCTTGGATGTTTTCTCCCAATATATAAAGAGTTACAAGGCCTATCCCCCAATTAAATCGAAGGCCTACGAGTCTAGTTTGAAATGCAGAAAACTCGGTATCCAACCGACATCAGAGTAAAAAGTTATGAGGGTTTTACTAAGGACTGCCGGGGCAGAATTCGGGTCAGGTAAAAAATGTGGTATGTCGGCTTACTCAACGTTTTAAGCCATGAAAACATTTCATTTTACTTCCAAACCAGAAAGAAAGCTTAAGAGAGGGTTCCTATGGAGTACTTGCATGATGAAGGTCAGTTTTTGATGATTTCTACCATTAAAGATTTCCCCCGTGCCTAGAAACGTGATCTCTACACGTTGCAATCATTTTCCCCTTCTATTAGCTGCGTTTGGAGCAAGTTTGTGAAGATATAAATTTGTAGTTATTGGTGTTTCTTCAAGGTTTACACTCGGTTAACTAAGGTAATCATCTCGAAATCTTTTATGATTGTTTTTATGAAGTTCTATGGACATTTCATCAAGTTGAGGCCATTTGGCAAATCTACCGATTTAAAACAATTATGAACTGTTTATAGGTGTGTACCAGCTGTGTATATATAGAGTTTGTGAAGTTTAGGACGTAAGGAACAACTTTCGTGAAGAAGCTACGGCCATTCAAGCGTTCATTGAAAAGGTATTTTAAGGCGAAGCTACGTCCCTCATTTTAGCACCACTCATGGGAAATTCCTAAACGCTGAATGTGATATTTTGCTATTCTCTTGCTAGAAAGACCTTCAGTGAAAGGCATTAGGTTTTCAGCTGAATTACTTTCATGATTCTGTTATTTTGATATTTCACTCGTTCGGATAAATAGAGTGTTCCACATCTACATGTCATTTTATCAGTTTCCTTGATTATATGTCTGCACGTATGAATTCGTATTCATCCTTGGGTGATGTGAATTAAAATGTCACGCGAGACCCTTACTACTTGTGACCAGCCCTCTTTCTCCACTAAGGTTATTATTTTAAAAAATCTTTAAAGTAGCTCACGACCTTCAAAACTCTCAAATGTAATTTAAATGTAAACTATTAGAACACTTGGTTTTTGAAATATTTATTTTATAAATTATCTAGGAACCAAGTTAGGAACTAAGTAAGTCAACTTAAACTTGTTATGAATATCAACAAGGTTAGGTTATCCTTCTAAAATTCGAGTTAACTTTTCAAGGTTATTTGGAAGAACATATCAAGTTCCATGAGATTGTTATATGTTATATGAAAGTTATTATGGGGTTATGAGAACAAGACTACAAACGGGCCAAGATTGGCAACATGACAACAGTAACTCATAGGTGTTTTAAATCCATGACATGACATGCTATGCATTCTACTTCCGAGCTGTAATCGGGAGGTATGGGGCCTATTGCCTATATTTATACATATGAGACATAGATGGCCACAAGTTGGCGAATATGATGCCGGTTCGCTACCGAAAAGCACCGCCATTCCTAGCATTTGGTTGGGTATGTCATGCATTTGCATCTATATATACATATATATGTATTCACGACATACGATTATATGAGCATACCATGCATATTTAAGTAGTAGGGGGCTAATGGTCAGCCATGGAGATTATTTGGGTTTCAGGTGGTATCTTTATTACCCTTTTACAGTAAATGTTTATGATTTTACTTTTCTCTATACATACCAGTACATTTTTATTCGTACTGATGTCCCTTTGCCTGGGCACGTTGCTTTTTATTTTGTGCGAGCAGGGACTCTAATCGACCCACCTGCTAGGATTCAGATTCAGTTGTGAGTTGGTAAGATCCATCTTATCCTGGGGCTATCAGAGGATGTTTACTTTTGTTGTACAATTTGGGTATAGTCGGGGCCTTGTCCCGACAGTGCTTATGTCACTCATAGAGGCTATTGTGGACACAATATTCTGAGTTTTCTTTTTGTATCTTTCAACCTTCAGCCAATAGTCTTGGCATGTATGTATATGTGTGTGTGTGTAAGTAGGTATGTTTTCAGTTGTGGCCTCGTCGGCTAGATAGTAAATCTTTATTTTTTTTCGGTTTGTCTACCATTGTTTGTATGGTTATTCTCTTACAGGTCATGACCTCTAGGTCCAGGCTTCACTTTTTAGAGGTTGTGCTGCCCAATCTTTTTGCCTCACAAGTTTGGTTTAGCTAGTATGTTTCAGTGGGTAACTCGATGTATTAGGGTATCGAGTGCCAATTACACCCCCTATTTTGGGGCATGACAAGAGAGAGGTTGAAAACGGCCCAACGTCGGCAAAAATCTTATGCCGATATTAGAAGAATGGATCTTGAATTTGAGGTTGGTGATTGGGTCTACTTGAAAATCTAACCTATTAAGAGTGTGATAAGGTTTGGTAAGAAGGGGAAGCTTAGTCCCCGATATGTGGGCCCATATCAAATTTTGAAGCGTATTGGGAAACTTGCATATGAATTAGACTTGCCAAATGAATTGGCTTCGATTCACCTGGTGCTTCATGTTTCCATGCTCAAGAAGTGCATTGGTGATCCGGTATCCATCCTTCCTTTAGAGGGTTTAGGAGTTGATGAGAACCTTTCTTATGAAGAAGTCCCGGTTGAGAAATAAAGAAGTAGCCTCCGTTAAGGTCTTATGGAAGAATCACTCAGTTAAAGGTGCTACATGGGAGGCCGAGGCCGATATGAAGTGTCCTGTTATCCTCATCTTTTTCCTTCTACTCCTATCCAAACTTTAGGTAAGTAGTTGTCTTGAGTTTTAGTGTTTTAGAAGTCATATGTGCCATAAGTGTTCTTTATGATTTCCTTATGTTGTGCATGTTCTTGTGAGAATTCATGTTTAGCATAAATTGAGTTTTCATGATTTATATGTTCCTCATGTTGATTTACATTTTAGTATGATGATTGCATTTTTGACTTCATGAGGTGAATTGATAGACATGCTTAGTTATGTTTTGATGAATGGCTTATTGGCTCCATATTGTTGTATTGAGCTTACTTGAGTTGGAGAAGGTAGTTCCTCCCATGTTGATGTGAATTGATGAATTTCATGCATATTGGGATGGTTGATGTAGTTCCTACTTCCTTGTATTGCATTGGCCATGTTGTGAAATGGAGTTGCAGTTTCCTCCTTTTGAAAAGTGGATAAAGTGATTGGTGCATTTGTGAGTTTTGCATATTTTGATGTTTCATGCATGATGGGCTGTTAGTCTAGAGTTTCTAACTTAGTTTGGTGTTTAGATCATCATTCGGGGACAAATGTTCCAAAGAGGGAGATAATGTAACACCCCGAAAATCTAATGACCTAAGCTAGAGCCTAACATGTAGTCTAGTGTCCTAAATGAGTTAAATGTAAAGATAAGAGACGTAAAATAACCTCCCTATCCTAGTACTAATGTTTTAGGATCTGCACGTCAAGGCACGACCCCCAAGGACCCTCCAAGGAAAGGTCCAAAAGCTGTCAAAGACAGCTTGTGACCACGATTGGGCACCCACGAGTCATGGGTGGACCCACACTCCGTGGTTGGGAGGCATGGGTCGAGACTTAGTCTCCCCAAGTTGGTTCCCTATTTACCCCTCTCTGACCCAAACCACTACCAGCCAGGACGGTCCGTGGACCCATCCACGCTCTGTGGATGGGGTCCGTGGATCACCCTTGTGTTGCTGCCTAGGTTCGGCCTAAGTGGGGGTAGTTTGGTGAATTACTAATTAATTAATTAAGGGTGGGGGACGGTTATTATTAGTTATTTTTAGATATATTTAAGTACTTTTAACTATTAATCAACTCTTTTAACACCTCACAACTCATAAACTCAAAACTCAACCAACTCTCCTCTCCAAGATATTTCTCTCTCTAGACGCCATTGAAGAACATCAACAAGGTCAAGCTAGGGGTTCAAGATCCATACTTTTCACTCCAATTTCGTGAGGAAAATATCAATTAAGGTATGAGAGACTTGATTCATGGAACACTTTTCTCCATGAAGCCCTTAAACTCTTTAATTTCAAAGTCATAAAACTAGGGTTTTCATTCTAGCCATGGGTTCTTCCTAAAAACGATTTCATTATGTTACTTGTCTTATATTATGGATGATTTGATGTTTAATGCTGATTTTTATTGTGAAATTCCCCATGAACCCATGAATTACCGCATGACCCCAATTTCATGAATTATGATGGGTGTATTGATGCAAGATGAATACTATGAATTGTATCTTTGGTGTTTTAGTTATTGAATCTTGTTTTATTCATGCCTAGTGTAGTAATTCTAGGTTTAATTGTGAGACATGATTTATGACCCTTGAGGGGGTAAATTGCTAAGGTTTATACATGTTGATGAATGTTGTATATGGACTCATGATTCACTTAGAAAGTGAAGATCCTATGACTATTGTGTAAATTGAGGTATTGTTGAAAGTCCATTCTTCCCTTACCCTTACACTTGATTATGTATTGATTGTCTAGGATGATGATAATGTTGTTGTGTTGATTGAAAGGCTATTCTCATAAAACACTATGAACAATAATGTGAAAGGCTTACTCATAAGTTAATGATAATTCTAAGGTTGAAAGTTAGTTCTCACTTTATTGAATCTTTGAGCTATTTTATGGGTTGTGTTGAATGAAGGGCAAAGTATTCCTTCACACATGTAAATGCAATTCAAAGACTAATTATGTATAATTTGGTAAATAATGCTTAGAACCAAGTGGATATAGTCAATGAGGTAGAGGCCCTCTCATCAATACAATAGGCCGGGTCATCTAGATTATTCTCATGAGATGGAAGCTCTTCCGCCAATACAATAGTCCGGGTTTCTAGAAGCATTCTCCCTATCCCATAACTATGTGCCCACATAGGTATTTAGCTAGTGGATCCACCTAAAAGCTATACATTTAGTTCTACCTTAGCCAAGTAGGACAGCTTCTTTCGGTGTGGTGTTACACGACATCGGATTCCATGTCGCTTACATGGTCTATGTCGGTTATGGCTATTCTTCCCTTTATGATAAGATAATGAATAAGATATGAAATATACTATGACTTCTTGGTGAGTTTTACTTAGTAGGAGTGGGAGTATGGGACTTCACTTTTACATTGCACAAGTAGACTTAGTAGGATGTTATGGGATGATTTCTTTATGTTATGGTAAGACATGAATGTTTGCATGTATGTTGAATGGATAGTTGCCATGAATGACTTTCCTTATGTTCAAGTAATGTATGATGAGGTTTAAAAATGATATGTATGACTAAGGTAGCTTCGAAGGAGTACTTAGTATGGTTGGTATTATGGGATGCTAACCATACATTGCACAATTGTTTCTTTAGGGGTTGCTAAGGTAATGGTTTCACTATGTTATTAGTATAAATGTGATTATGGCTTGTCTTCTACATTGAAAGTGCATGTTGGTTTCCAAACTTAACAAATGCATACTTTTCAACTAAAATGTCCTTTTATCATATTTCAAGGATTTTTGTTCATTCTTCCATACTTAGTACTTTATGTGCTATCCCATTTCTTCTACATCTACTATGAGTGTAGGTTCCGATTGTTGAGACGTACTTCTACTTCTTTCTTCAAGAGAAGCTTGGGTTGACTATTCCCTAGGCTTGGTGAGTCCTCAAGTTCAAGGACAAGATGTTATCATTTCCTACTTTTTATTGTATTTTCTACTTTTGAAACTATATTGATGTAAAGGGATTTTGACCCTATTTGTACTCCCTATTGTACTAGATGGTGATTGAAACAAGTCTAGATTCCTATTTTCGTTTATGAAAAAGAAGTTGAACTTTGATTGTAAAAGTTTTAAATTTTCTGCATCATTCTAATTACTTTATGTGTATGATTATGCTAAGGGTTTGTATGCGACCCTTACGGGGTCAAATACGCCGTGTTATGTCTAGGGGGTACCCGGGGTCATGACAACCATGGCACGAGATGGTCGTCCATTAATGGAGATGTCTACATATTGCATTTTATAATCTCTCATCTTCTCCATCTGCTTGGCTATCACTCTGCATAATCCAATCATGTCTAGTTATGTCGTGCTCGCATCTTGCTCTTGTTCTTCTACGTCCTTCTCCTTTCGCTCACGTAGAATGGCACCAAGGTTCTTAATGGGCACCTAGCATAGCCATGCGGTCCATCGCATATATAGCAACCATCTCCTTTGGTGGTTTGTGCCTTTCTCTTCGTGTAGCTCTGGCACCCGAACCGCTTGTCATCCGACTTGTAGGAGTCGTGCTACTTAGGATGTTCTTGTTGCTCCTTGCCTTGGCCACGATCTCTCCTACTGTTAGCATGACTAGTCATTGCATCCTTTGCCTTCGCCTTGTCATTCCTATATTTCTTGAGGTTGGTCAAAGCTTCGGCTTGTGTGATGGTCTCATCGATGATCTTGACTTGTCACCACTCCAACTCCATCTTGGCCCAATTTGGCAATTCGTCCATGAAGTGGAACAACATGTCTTCGTATGTGAGGTTGGGAATTTGAAGTGTGAGGGTGGTGAACTCCTTCACGTACGCCTGAATTCTACCCGTTTGCTTCAATTTCCTAAACTTGTGTTTGACCTCATAGATGACGTTGTTAGGGAAGAAGGCTTTCTTGAATTCTTCTCGGAATTCCTCCCAAGTGTTGATGGTGCACAACCCCTTCCCAATCTCGGACTCTTTTCACCTCTACCATAGCATGGCCATCTCCAAAAGATACAACACGACAATGTTGATATTGTTTTCATCGCTCTTCACCCAACTACACTTGAAGTAATTCTCCAAGTGCCATAAAGAAGTTATCCACCTCTTAGGCGTCGCAGACGCTTTTGAACACATGTGGCTTGGGAGCCTCGACCCTGGTCTCCCTATCTTAGTCGGATGACGTAGATCCTCCAGCTTCCATGCCCTTCTTGAGTGTTGTCATCTCAGTTCTCATGGCTTCAATTAAACTTAGTGCATCCATGAGCCGACACTCCAAGCAAGTGATTGCCTCTTTCATTTCAAACTTGGCACACTGGCGGCCCTCCAACTCCATATGGATGTTGTCATTCTCCTAAAGGGTGAAGTCTTCTAGAGTTTTGAACTTGCTATTGACCTCGTTCAAACACCGGCCTAGTATCTCCGCGGCCTTCCTTTCCGTCTCAACCCTTGCAATCCACTCTTCTCCGGCTTTGAAGTCAATGGGCTCCTCACCACATTCATCGTCACTTTCTTTAGTGGTTGAAGGTAGGTGAGATGTTAGCGCCTCACTTAGGGTGGGATCGAGCATCATTTCGTCAGTACTCTTGTGGTGGTTTTTTCCCTTGCAACTCTTCTTTCCACCATCTAGTTAGACGTTGGTGGTGATAGCAGCGTTAAAGTCTCCTTCGTTAGCCATTCCCTTAGTAACAAGCCTTTGCTCTAATACCACGTTGTCATAGACTTAGAGTCTAAGTAAAGCTCTGCGCGACACTTGACAACTTACTCTCTAATAATTCAAGATCTTGTAAGTGAGTAAGCCCTTTGAATCTAAGATCGCGAAGAGAATGCAAGAAAGACTTAGAAAGACTTGGAAAGCTTTGGAAGAAGGCTTTGAATTACTTTGTGGAAAATTGCTTACAACATTGTTGGATGAGTTTGCAAATGGGAGGCCCTCTTTTTATACTACTCCATAGGGGACTAAGTTTAAATAATAAATACTTTTCAAGTCCCTACAATATTTACACTTTAGTCCTAATCTAGAATTCTCTACAAGTTCTAGGGAATTATCAAGCCTTCTTGAAAATATCTAGGGACTCCTAGAATATTCTACAAACCTCCCCACCACTCTAGATTTTTCTCCCTTATCCGAAAGCCGAATTTGAACTGTGAAGTGGCGGGACATGACACTATGCTCCTCCATAAAGTTATCTCTCCTTCTACCTTTAGCCTATTTAAGGCCCTCGGAGCTATGATCGGGAGAACCCAATAAGTATATGTAGGATTCGGAGGAGGCGATACTAGCTTGCATCGAACATTCACCTGCTTCGTGGCAATGTGTTTCTAGGGTTTCTTACCCCCACTAGTAGGAGTATCTGGAGTGTCTTATTGGTTACAACGAGCCACCGAAGGCTCATTAATAGATATATGTCTATACATTTTATGAGGATGACAAGGAGAAGAGTCTTTATCGAACTTGGTGTCTGATGTCACCACCTGTTTTCTTTTTGTTCTAGCCATAACCTATAAAACATACACATCTAAACATAGAAGAGGTGAAGCTTAGTTGAAATGATACTCATTTGGAATCACAATTCAAATATTACCCTCAGGATCGCCTAACGGGAAGGCGGTTAGCCTAATAGGATAGGTGAGCTCCTATGAGCTCGCCAAATCAGATAGTGCCAATCATCACGGGAATCAGGCACAAATGGCGGAGTCAATTTGAACTAGGCGATTTGCCGAGTTGGTTTCGGTAGGCTAAGACAAGTTCACTGAAACTGACAGTGCAAAAATGAAAAGAAATTGGCCTTAAGGGCAATGTCCACTCCCACTTGGTGATTCTCCAAGTGTGTTCGGCAAACTAAGAGAAGCCTGTCGAATGGGACATTACCCAAGGTTATATATTCACTCAAGAAGGAGAGCTGGGGCTTACTCGACGATTTGACTAACCTCCTTGGCGAGCTAAGACAAACTTGATGAAGAGGAGATGTTCAGCTCAGTGCCTAAATTTTACAGCTAAACCCAACATACACAACAAAAACTAGTTCCACAATATCATTACAACCCACCTATATGCTTATCTGCCTATGGGACCTCAGACGGGGGGGGGGGGGGGGGGGGGGGGGGGGGGGGGGGGGGGGGGGGGG
>JAJOOR010022393.1:0-17455 GCA_036250505.1 Solanum acaule | reverse complement strand
CGAAAATCGATGAAAGAAGCCTCCAATTTGAAACCCTAGTTCTTCACCCTTCTTCTTCCTTGAACTTGAGAGAAATATTTGAGAGAGGGAATGATTTTTGAAATTCTAATTTGAAGAATGATGTTATAACCCTCATTTAAATGATCTAATATACCTAAAATAATAAAAACAACTTAAAAATAAATGCCCAAACTACCCCTCACTTAGTTGGACCTCTTTTTTTTAACAAGCTATTAATGCATAAAACCCATGTGAGGCTCTACTTTATCCTACTTCATTTTGAGGGGCGTTACACAAAGTTATAGCTTATGCCTCCAGACAGTTAAAAGATCATGAGAAGAACTACCAAACCCATGACTTAGAGTTGGCTGTTGTAGTATTTGCTTTGAAGATATGGCGTCACTATTTGTATGGTGTTCATGTTGATGTATTCACTGATCACAAGAGCTTACAATATGTGTTCACGCAGAAAGAGCTTAATCTCAGACAGAGGAGGTGGTTAGAGTTAGTCAAGGATTATGACATGAGTATTCTTTACCACCCAGGTAAGGCTAATGTTGTTGCTGATGCTTTAAGCAGGTTGTCTATGGGTAGTACCTCCCATGTTGAGAAAGAAAAGAAAGAGTTAGCAAAAAATATGCACAGACTTGCACGCCTGGGAGTCAGACTTATGGATTCCACAGAAGGAGGAATAGTGGTGACGAATGGGGTTGAGTCATCATTAGTGTCAGAAGTGAAAAAGAAGCAAGTCCAAGACCCCATTTTGCTAGACTTAAAAGCAAATGTTCATAAGCAAAGAGTAATAGCTTTTGAACAAGGGGGAGATGGTGTATTGAGATATCAAGGTAGATTGTGCGTACCTATGGTGGATGGACTCCAAGAGAGGATCATGGAGGAAGCTCATAGCTCCAGATATTCCATTCATCCGGGTTCCACAAAGATGTATCGTGATTTGAAGGAGGTGTACTGGTGGAATAGTATGAAGAAGGGCATTGCAGAATTTGTTGCTAAGTGCCCAAATTGCCAACAAGTTAAAGTAGAGCACCAAAGGCCTGGTGGCTTGGCTCAGAATATAGAACTTCCGAAATGGAAGTGGGAGATGATTAATATGGATTTCATCACAAGCTTGCCAAGGTCTCACAGGCAGCATGATTCTATTTGGGTGATTGTCGATAGAATGACGAAATCAGCCCACTTTTTACCGGTAAAGACTACCAACTCAGTAGAGGATTATACTAAGCTTTATATTCAAGAGGTGGTAAGACTTCATGGGGTTTCGGTATCCATTATTTCAGATAGAGGCGCGTAATTTACTGCACAGTTTTGGAAGTCATTCCAAAAAGGCTTGGGTTCAAAGGTGAATTTGAGTACTACATTTCATCCTCAGACAGATGGGCAAGCAAAGCATACCATTCAGACATTAGAAGATATGTTGAGGGCATGTGTGATTGATTTCAAAGGTAATTGGGATGATCACCTACCTTTAATTGAGTTTGCTTACAACAACGGTTACCACTCTAGCATCCAAATGGCTCCATATGAAGCTCTTTATAGGAGAAGATGCAGATTTCCTATTGGATGGTTTGAAGTTGGTGAAGCAGGGTTGATAGGGCCAGATTTAGTCCATCAAGTTATGGAGAAAGTTAAAGTGATTCAAGAGAGGTTGAAAATGACACAGAGTCGTTAGAAATCCTACACTGATGTTAGAAGAAAGGCGTTAGAGTTCGAAGTAGATGATTGGGTATATCTAAAAGTTTCACCCATGAAGGGTGTTATGAGGTTTGGTAAGAAGGGGAAACTTAGTCCCCGGTATATTGGACCTTATCGAATATCCAAAAGGATGGGCAATGTAGCTTATGAGCTAGAGCTACCACAAGAGCTAGCAGCGGTTCATCCGGTATTTCACATCTCCATGTTGAAGAAGTGCATGGGATATCCTTCATTGATAGTACCAACTGAAGATATTGCGATCAAGGATAGCTTACACTACAAGAAAAAGGCTTACTAGGGACCGGTATTTAGCGACGAGATGAAATTCTGGTCGCTAAAAGGGTATTTTAGCGACTAGATTTTTTTCCGGTACCAAATTATCAATTTTATTTTACTTAATGACGAAGGGTAAAAATCTCGTCCTAGAAAATGTAAACTACTGGTCGTTAAGGTCCTACATTAAGCGGAACCCACATGCCACCAAATTTCCCCCTAAATATTTATAAGTTATATCATTTACAAATATAAAAAGGAATTATAAACATTCCTCCGTTCATAAACTTAGCGACTAGCTAGGGTTTACTCCCCATTCTCAACTTTTTCTCAATCTTCATCATTTTTACAGCTTTGTTCCACGATTTGATTGAAATTTCTTCTTGATTTCTTGGTTCAGCGTCACGATTTACGTTAATAACTCTTCTTCTCTGATTCTCGTGGTTTCATGAGTTTTCGATTTGGTGTTTTTGTTTTGGAAATTTTATATTTTTGTTTTTTGACGTTGTGGTATTAAGCGATTGAGTTATTTTCATGGAGAGGTCGTATCTTTAAGATTTTTGGAAAGAAAATCTCGTGTATTCACTCCAGATCCAGTATGGTTCAAGGAGACTTAGCATTAACTTGAAATTGTAAGTTTGCTTTGCCTAATTTAATTTTCTTTTGTTTGCGTTAAATATGGCTGTATGTGTTTGATTTTATTTTATCGACTAATATATTTTTTTATTGCTTCTCCAGTGGTGAAATTTTTAAAGGAACATTTGAAGAAAAAATATTGTCAAATTGGTGATAACTTCATTAATGCTATCTATTGCAATAAGATGGTGAGTTGTGTCTATGTTCAGGGACTTGAGGTAATCAATCATAACATTTTATTCCTTCGCTGTTTGAAACCTATTAATGGTTGAGGTGGTCAATTTTAAGTTTTTGGCAATTGTGGATTTGAAGATCATTTTTGTGTAGTATTATAAATATAGTTATGCTAAATTGGTGTCTTGGAGTTAGAAAATTCAATTGATATCCTGTATTCAGTAGAAGACAAACATCTTTTGAAGTAGATATTATCACTGGTGAATTCAGGATTGAAGTTAATTTGTGCAGAGACCTCTACTATTTTTTTCCAACTACAAAGAGGAAAGGCTAATTTTCCTGTTAGCAAAAAGGGAACTTGCCAATAACTTATGTTCTGTTAAGGCTTTCAATTCTCCCCAGTAAATAAATTGCAAACAATGGGTAAAAGCAACACTAAGTTCAAAAGTAATTGTTGCACTAAACAATCTACACCGTCTATATATACACTTTGTATGCATATATAAGAAGAAACAACACTATCTCCACTTACTTAGAACATAGTCCAGAAATATTTTTCAATCCCATTTTTTAGAGAACAAGCTTTGAAATTGTTGGAGTGTTGTCATGCTGGCCCAACTAAATTCGTATGCAAATTCAACATGTTTGTACTTGTCCTTATTGATAGACCTATTGGTATTATAGTAACCAAGCCATGGCTAGTATGCAAATTCCTTGCTTTATATCTATATTAGATAACACATGTTCCACCTTTTTTGGCCTCTGGATCAAGCAGAGATAAATGTGCATTTGATATGGGCAAATCTTTAATCATAGATAAGGGATGAAAATGCCTTTTATATGGGCAAATCTTGGGTATATATTCTCAGCTTATGATAACTTCAATATTTAAGGTAAGCCTTGCTTAGTGATTGTTGTTTTGCATGCATCTAAGTTTAGCTAAGGAAATATGAAGCTCTCGAGCTATGTTCCAACTTGAGGTGTAGTATGGCTAAACATCATCTCAGAAATCTTTTGAGCTGCAACCTTATAGAAATTCAAACAATTGGGATTGGTAAAGAACTAAAGATTATGTTATTGCTAGCTGAAGAGTCAATGATCTCAAGTTTAAATTCCCACTAGCTCATGGATTCATGCAGTAAACTATTCCCTTATTTATTTTCTCATTTAAGCTTTGCATTTTTAGTTTTATCATTACGTGTGGCACATCTGAGAGGAGGGGGTGGTGCCAGAAGATGACAGTTGAATCAACTCGTGATTTGGATTTCCTTTTGTTGCTGCTCTTACTCTTTCATTTGCACGTGTATGGGTATGTATATCTTATGCTTAACTGTCAGCAGCTTGAAATTAACTTCTGTGGAGAAAGGAGTATCTGTAGTACTGACACTACTGATATCATGCGGACATTAATATGCAAATTGACGGGTTTACTATTGATACTTAGCATCCATAACTAGATAAAACTCTAATGTTGTAGTTGTATCTAGTGTAAGAATCTAATACAACACAATATCAGTTTCGAAGATGTGATTGAATCGTAGAATCTGCTTTCTTCTCTGAACTTTTATCATTCGTTGGTAAAAGAAAAAGTCTAGCTTTGATGCTTTTATGGTAACTCTTGTACTTTTAAGTTGTCTTTGATTACTGAACGTAATTTTTTTTAAATATTCGAGTTGGCCATCTGAGTGGTGACTTCTATTAGAAACGAGAATTACTAAGAGGTTATGCTAAGATAGGGTCCATGAACAAGTGAGTTTTATTTATTATTCATGTTTGCTGGCATTGCTGCTATAGTTATCTGTATAAAATTGTATTATGCTTCACCTCAATTATTGTATCTTCTGTTCCTATCCTAGTTGTAGTTGTGTACACCGTAGACAACTTACTATTTAGAAGATAATGTAAGGAAATAACATAGAAGGCACCATTTCAGTTTGATTTAAATAGATGTGAGAATAATTATCCTAGACCCAAAAAAAGTAGGCTGGAGATTTTGAGCCAAGAATTGTATCTACAAGCGCGTTGGGAACAACCTGGCCCCAATTGAACTGCTTAGTGTGCTCAAGAGATTATGTTGCAGCTTTGAACTAATCTCCTTCACTTTGTGGCATAACCTTGATTAAAAAAATTAGTTTCATCTTTCTTATTGACATGTACAATTTAGGACTTATACAGTATGCCGTATGTGTATGACTTAAAGTGTCTATAGTAAAGCTGAGTGTATGGAATATTTTATTTAATCAAAAGTTCATGTTCATTGCAAGATAGATCATTTAAGTATCTTAAAGTGATATGTTAACAGTCACACGATCTCTAGTTTTAATAGACAGTCTCTTGCTCAAGACTGATAAATGAAGAAGTAAAAAAAGTCATCATTGCGAGTCACATGCCTTGTGAGCCACTGTTATTACTTGGTACCATTATTTCAATATATTTCTTCATTATTGTCATTTCTAAAGAACAATGGAAAATTTTTAAAAAGAATTATGAACATTGAGGTCAAAAAGAGCAAAATCTAAGTTCTAGAAAAGTACAAGTTCTCCAATTTATTGTATAGTATTGTTTTAACTTTCACGTCCTTCTGTGTTTTTTTTAAAATCTTTTTTGGTTGCTTCTACCTTCAATACTGCTAGCAGTTTGGTAAGAAAACAGGGTGAATAATATGGAATTGTTATTGAAAGAAATACTAGTTTAATAGTAGGCTAATTGGTGCAATATTGGCATTTATCATTCAAATTTTGTTTGTACAGGTTAGATACTTGGTATTCGATAACTAGTTCCTGCTACCTTTTGAAAGATGTTACAAAACAGAAGTTTGAATTTTCTTTATTCATCTCCTCATCCTAAATTATTGCTATCCTACAAATACCAGTGGATACTTTTTGGATAGAAATGGTGGTGCATTTATAATAGTGCCCTTAACAATATCTTGAATGACTTTGAAGTGTTTGAGCAAATTTAGTTGTTTAGTCCACTTTTTTAGTACCAATATATTTTTGTCCATGTTGTTGACAGAGTATGTAACTAAGAATAAAAAATCTAGAATGTAATGTTTTATTTCTTATCTACATTGAAATGTTTTTTGTATGATTAGATTATGCACATTTCTTTTCTCTGAGAAAAAATTATTTTTATGTTTCACAGTATTTGGAGATTTCTATTTACAAGTCGAGATGCAAGTTTGATGATTTTGAACAAGTTTTGACAATTTGGTCATCATTTTGCTAGGGCAATTTGGAAAAGTATTTCATTACTTATATACTTAGAGATGTTAGTTCTTTAGACTAATGAGTTGTGTAAACAATATGGTGATTATATTTTATAAAAGAATTCGACATGTACGTGTGATGCTAATCTTGAGTTTTAATTAATACGATTGATGATTTTGTTTATATGCATGTGGTTATTAATATTTGAAATTTCATAGTATTGTAGAAAAATATGATACGAGAGAGAGAGCATGTATTATTTAGGTACCACATTTTCTGGCAATTGTAAACCACCTTTCTGAACCAGTGATACTAGAGTCCTTAAAACTCTTTAACGACCACAGTTTTGGTCGCAAAATCCTGTAGTGACCAGTTATAATTGTATTGAGATGTGGTTTTATGGACAAAAAATGTAGTCCCTAAAAGATAATAAGGACCAGAATTGCACCAGTCGTAAAATCGTTTAAGGACCAGTACTTCAATCTCGTCCCTATTGACCGTTAGCTACGGAACCGGTAAGGACAGGTATTTCCCATTGCTATCAGCTTTTGGGGACCAGAAAGAGATTTTTAGGGACCATATTTCTTGTCCCTAATAGCCTTTTTTTTTGTAGTGTTAAAACAAAAATGACATTAAGCAATAAAAGTGTCTCGGTCCTCGAAACATGAGGACTCACCAATCTTCAACGTCAATGGAATCAACTAGCAACGACTATAGGAGGTAGGAGCGTCAAACCCTATATTAGTGAAACAATGTTGGCACAAATATATATTAGTACATGAAATGTACTAAGTATGGGGTGATATGCATAAAACAGGCATGCTAGCATGACTGGCTTAAAACATGTAGGCGTGATAATTCTAGAACATTCAAAGACTAATTAAATAAGAAATGGCATGCAAATCAAGAAATATGGTCAATTACATTAACATAAAGGGCATAAGAAAAACTTTGAAGGAACATAGTAATTTTTTGTGATATTAGCTTTAACCGACAATCAAATCATAAGAGCTATCTCATGGAATCTGATAAATCCCTCATACCAAAAAAGGGGAATCTACTTGCCAAGGTAGAATTCGTACATGTCATATTTTGCTAAAATGGATTCACTAGCTAGGTAATTTAAGACAATCCTACGGGGGCATGTAGATTGAGACTAGAGGTTGCTACTAGAGAGTACCCTCTTTGAGCCTCCACCTCAAAGCCCACTCTGTGCTATGTCCAAATCGCAAGGGAATAGATAACAGTCAATTATCAATAAAACATAGGAAAGGCCATGATCGATACCAATCAACACTTTTCAAGATCAAAACATATAATAGCTTCTTAAACATAATACAAAATAGATGAGGAACCCTTTCAACAATGTGAGTCCATATGTGAGAATACCTTTCACAATATCACTGTTACTTTCCTTTCAAAGCATCCCCAAATCATTTACAACAATTTCATAAAAACATGCATATTTTCATAGGTTCATAGATGAAAATAATAATTTAGGCATAGGTCAACATAATTATAACTTAATATCATGTATTAACATTGTATCATGAACTAGAAGACTCAATTTACGATAATCAATCAAAATTAAATGAAACTCATAAATATTGGATTGAAACCCTAACTTAAACAATTGAATTTGAGATTGAGAAATTAGAAACTTTGGGTACCCCATTGGAAAATTGATTTCATGTGTGAATACCCACATACCTTGATGCTAAAAGCCCACAAAGAATGATGAATTAGATACTTGAAATTGAACCCATGTTTCTTCTTCTTCCTTAGGTTTAGAGAATTTGGGAAGGGTGAATTTGGTTAAGTTTTGGGAAATTAAAAGAATGTGGTTTAAGTACGTAGTTTTAGGGCCTGAAATACTTATATATATGTCTTAGGATGAAGGCCAAAAACACTTATTTTAATTTAAAACAATTAGGAAAAAAATTCAAAAGCCCCTTAAAATAACTGTTGAACCCTCTCTACGGTTCGGACCTATAGGACTCTACTGTTTAACCGTAGATAAGTTCCAAAACCTTTTATTTGGACAAAATTTTGACGTGACATTTCTAAGGCTCGTGGGTCTTTCTATTGACCGTAGAAACCAACTTGACCTGTTAAAATATCACCAAATCTGAGTCCCACCTATGAGACATACCTTGGAATTGTCCAAGGAATGATGGGCCGTCTTGGTAATTCGTATAAAAGGTACTGGAACTTTGTTTATAAATTTTATTTCCCTTTTTCCTATGGTTTCCAATTACGGCCTGTAGAAGCCTCTATTGTCCGAAGATGGGACCTGTAGAATCGGACAACAACCCAAAATTACTTTTCTTTCTTTTCCGAAATTCTAGGTGTTACAATATCTCCCCCTTTGGGACATTCATCCTCGCATGGAACTCATGGCAGTACAAGGAGGGTAGGGAAAGAGACCTAATAGCCCAACATAAATGCAACTTCACCAAAATTTACAATATCAAGGAGGAACATCAACTCAAAGCTTAAACATATTCAAAATATCATTTCATGAGGTATGCATGCATTTCAAACTCAATGCACATAGTCATGAAGAAATAAATGTAGCTAAATCAAAATCTCAAAAGCAAGTTTTCATGATCATGCATGTATGAGAAAACATGAGAACGACTAAGACACATAAAACCAAAAGGATGAACCATCTCAGAGGGAAATAGATGGGGATAACCAGACATCATATTGGCCTCGGACTCCCAAGTAGCACCCTCAACCTTTTTATTCCTCCATAAGACCTTTACAGATGCAACTTCCTTATTTCTCAACTTTTTAAATTACCAGTCTAAAATCTCAACCATCACTTCCTCATAATAAAGGCTCTCCTCTATACCAAGACTCTCCAATGGTACAATAGATGTCAGATCACCAACACATTTCTTCGACAATGAGACATAGAAAATCGGATGTACAAATTCTAAGTCATTAGGCAAATCAAGCTCATAACAACTCTATCAATACGCCTCAATACTTTATATAGACCAATATAACGGGGACTAAGCTTCCCTTTCTTACAAAACCTCATGACACCCTTCCTAGGTGAAATTTTAAGGTAAACCCACTCAACAGCATCAAACTCAAGATATCTCCTTCTAACTTTGGCATAAGACTTTTATCGACTTTGAGTCATTTTCAACCTTTCTCTAATAAGTCGAACCTTCTCTGTAGCCTCATGTACAAACTCAGGAAATATCAAAGCAATCTCACCAATTTAAAACTAACCTATAGGAGAGCTACACCTCACATCGTAAAGAGCCTCAAATAGAGTCATACCAATTCTTGAATTATAGCTATTATTATAAGCAAACTTAATCAAAGGTAAATGATCAACCCAATTACCTTGAAGTCAATCACACAAGCCCTCAACATATCTTCCAAAATTTGGATAGCACGCTCTTCTTGCCCATTGGTTTGAGGAGGAAATGCCGTACTAAGCTTAACACGAGCATGAAGGACTTTTTGGAAAGACTTCCAAAATTAAGAAGTAATCTAGGTACCACAGTTAGAGATAATGGATAAGGACACTCCATTCAACCTAACCATCTTCTTTAGATATAACATAGCATAGTCTTCCGGGGAATAAGAAACCTTGATGGGAATTAAGTGAGCCGACTTCGACATACTATCTACAATAACCCAAATCGAGTCATGTTGTCACCGGGTGTGGGGTAAACCAACATTGAAGCTCATATTCAAGTCATCCCACTTCCAAGTAGGAATACTAATATCTTGGGACAAACCACCTATCTTTTGATGCTCAACGTTCACTTCTTTGAAATTCAGACACCTGGCCACAAATTGCCCAATATCTTTCCTCATTACATTCCACCATTAGACCTACCACAAGTCACGCTACATCTTGGTGGCACCCGAGTAAATGGAATATCGAGAACTATTGGTTTTCGATAAAATTTTCTCCCTCAAATAATTGATGTTGGGAACACACAAACGACCTTGATATCGAAGCATACCATCTCTTCTTTGGGAGAAAGCCTCAATGGACTATTTAAGCACCACTTCTTTCAACTGAACCAATATCCGATCAACACCTTGCTTTGCTTTCACATCCACCACAAAAGATAATTATGAACCATTATGAACCATAATACCACCTTTAGTGGAACCAACCAACCAAAAACCTAATCGAGCTAATCTATGAACATCACGACCTAACTCATTCTTATCTTCTTCAACATAAGTAACATTACCCATTGATAGTCTATTAAGAGCATCTGCCAACACTTTCACCTTACCGGGGTAATAGAGAAAACTCATATCATAATCCTTTAGCAGCTCAAGCCACCTTCTTCGGAAAAAAATGAGATCCTTTTGCTTGAACACATATTCCAAACTCTTGTGGTCGGTAAAGAAATCAACATGGACACCATATGAGTAATGTCTAAACACCATATCCATCAAGTTCATAAATGTGGCCAGAGCATTAGTAAAAAAAATGACATTACCAAAACCCATAATAACCATATCCAAATCAAAAAATTATATTTGGAATATGATCTTCCTTCACACTCAATTGGTGATAACCTGACCGGAGGTCAATCTTAGAGAAGTAACTCGTACCTGGAAGTTGATCTAACAAATAATCTATCATTGGAAAAAGATATTAAATCTTAATGGTAACCTTGTTCAATTTTCGGTAGTCAATACATATGCATAGTGAACTATCATTCTTTCAAACCAAAAAATTGGAGCACCCCATGGAGAGATGCTCAGTCTGATGAAACCCTTATCCAACAAATCATTCAATTGTTCTTTCAATTCTTTAAGTTCTACCGAAGTCATACATTAAGGAGGAATCGAGATAAGTTGTGTATCTAGGAGAAGGTCAATACCGAAGTCTATTTCCCTTTCAAGAGGAACAGTAGGTAGATCATATGGTTACATAATCGAAAACTAATTCACAACGGGGACCGACTCAAGAATAGAGTTTTCAGAATCTGTATCCCTAACATGCACCTGATGATATATGCAGCCCTTAGAAATTATCTTTCTAAATTTTGGATAAGAAACAAATAGACCCTTAGGCATAAAATTTCCCTCCTTCTGCACTAGGACATGTTCATTTGGAAATTGAAACTTGACCATTTGGGTTTTATAATCAATAGAAGCATTACAAGAGTGGAGCTAATTAATGCAAAGAATAACATCTAAATCTAACATACCAAGCTCTACAAGATCAACATGACTGACTTTATGGGATAAGGAGATGGGTCAATTTCTATATATTTTTTAGCTACAATTGATTCACCAGTAGGTATAAAGCCATAAAAGGGGTCTATCAACACATCTGAAAGAACATCAAACCTCATAGCGACATAACCACATATAACATCATAAAAGACAAAATAGAACCGAGATCAAGCAAAGCATAAACATCAAGATGAAAATCTTTCAACATACCGGTAACAACATCGAGAGAACCCTTTTGATCATGTCGAGTATGAAGTGCATAAAACCGGTTTTTCTTTAAAGCACTTGAATCAGAACCAATAGACGAAGCTTGCCTACCATCCTTTCCATTGTCAATTCTTGATTGACAATCTCTCAAGTGGTGACCACTTTTACCACAACCAAAGAAAGTATCTGTAACCATCAAGAAATTTCCCAAATGACTCTTGCCACATTCTAGGCCATTTAGAACCAAAGAACCATTCACACCACAATTTCCTCCTTGAGGCTTAGAGTTAGACACCCATCCCTTTTTTAACTTAGAAGTCAAAACAGTGGAGGAACCTTGACTGGAAGCCTTTGCTGGAACTTAGAACGACCATATCCATCAGACGTTGAATGTGAAAAGTCACCATCACCAATCTTTGCCTTCTTTGCTTCCCTAAACCTTTCCATAAGTTTCTCCTCTTCAATTTTTTGAGCATTAATAATTAGACAGGCAATGTCCATTTCCTTAATGAGCATGGTGGTATGACATTCATTAGCCACCATTTCGGACACACCCGAAACAAACTTTCTCATCTTTACCCTAGAATTGGTTACCATAGTAGGAAAATACCTACACAATTGAGTAAACTTCAACGTGTACTCATTCACACTCATATTTCCTTAGCGAAGGTTGATGAATTCGAGTACCTTTACCTCCCTAATATCAAGGGGAAATAACCAATCTAGGAAAGCAATCTTAAACTTCTCTCAATCAAGAGGACCCGCATAAACCAACCTCTCTTCCTTCCATTGGTTGAACCAAACTTGGGCAACACCTATAATTTGATAAGTTGTCAATTACTCCTTTACACCGGTGTCACTCTCATGATCATTAGAACTTTATAAACCTCATCTATGAACTCTTAAGGATCTTTCTCAACCTTGGACCCATAAAACTCCGAGGGATTCATTCTACTGAAGTCCCTAAGTCTAGTTGCCACCATACCCATATTTTTGTTCACGGGGACCATAGCCTCTCTATCTGCTTGAGCCATCATGGCTTAAACCAATACTTAAAAAGCTGCTCAAAACTCTGCAACAGTAACTTGTTCAACCAAAGGATCGTCCGAAACTTTCGAATCTTCTTGAGGAGCTTTTTGTTCCATGTTCTCATTCAAATTCCTTCTAACATATGCTCTTCGAGGGCCATCTCCTAAAATGCATCATGTAAGAAATATGAGAGAGACATAGAGATAAAATCTATCGCACGACTTTAGAGTGATGGAAGAAGTTGAATTTCCTAAACGTCTTATAACATCCTATTCATAAATGTGGCGCGCTTCACACTCATGAACAAGATTCTACTTGATGTGGCTTATGAGACATCCTAGAACCTTTCTAAGCCTTGTGCTCTAAATACCAAGTTTGTTAAGACCCAAAGTATGCTTTAGGTGTAACATGGTGTATGAAACATCGAGAGGCTCTACACATGTCATTTAGCATACATCATACAAGATAATAGAAATAAATAGTTCAAACGATAGCATTTCATATTCCAAAAGAGTTTGACAAAGCGGAAGTCTAACATAAGTCTAATTAATCCATCTAATACATCATAAGGAAGGTAATTGGAACGTAACCCATAAATTGCATACAAAGTCAGAAAATGGAAATGACATAAAGCAATAAAGGTATCTCAGTACTTGGAACATGAACACTCAGCAATCTTCAAAGTCAATGGAACTAACTAGTTGACGAGTATGGGAGGTAGGAGTGTCGGACCGTACATTAGTGAAATAATATAGACACATGTATGCATTAGTACGTGGAATGTACTAAGTATAGGGTAGTATGCATAAAATATATATGATAGCATGAATGGCCTAAAACATGTAGGCATGATCGTTCTTTAAAATTTAAAGACATAAAGAAGAAATGACATGCAAATCATGCAATATATCAAATACATTAATATAAAGGACATAAGAAAAAACATTGAAGGAGCATAGTCATTTTGTGGGCAATTAGTTTTAACCGACAGTTAGATCATGAGAGCTATATCATGGAATCTGGTATATCCCTCATACCGAAAGAAGGGGGTATCTACTTGCCAAGGTAGAATCCATACATGTCATCTTTTTCTAAAGTAGATCCACTAGCTAGGTAATTTAAGATAATCCTACGAGGATACATAGTTTAGAGGTTTCTACTAGAGACTACCTTATTTGAGCCTCAACCTCAAAGTCCTCTCGGTGCTAAATCTAAATTTAACGAAATAGATAAAAGTCAAATATCAATAAAACATAGGAAAGAAAATGATCAATAACAATCCACACTTTTCAAGATCAAAACATAGAATAGCTCCTTAAAAATAATTCAACATAGATGAGAAAACCTTTCACCAATGTCATGACGCAGGGGTACACCATAGACATAACATGGTATACAAGACCCCGAAAGGCCACATATAAGCCACTTAGCTTTCATAGTCAAGATAATAGAAAATTGTTAAATTTAAAACATTTTCAACAGCATCAAAGTCTTTAGAAAATGAAGCGGAAGTCTATTACACTTATCTCAAAACCATCTAATACAAAGAGTCATTGGGACACAACCCATACAAAAATGTTCATAGCTTAAAATAAACAGAACATAAGGAAATAGTGGTCCAATCCTCGAATGCTATGAGTCTCACCAATATTCAATGTTGCCTCTACTATAGCTCCTATCCACGGAGATGAGAGTTGGGAATGCCGGACCCTACATTTGGATAAGAACTGTAGGAAAGAGTATGCGTTAGTACAAGAATGTACTAAATATGATAGCTTGCATAAACATCAACATAAACATAATATTTAGACAACATAAGTCATAAGCATAATGAATGCACATAATAGACCATATCAACATATAAGGAATATTTCTTGAAGTAACCTCAAAGTATACTTAGCCAAGACATGGGTATCCTCCACTAGTCTTACTCATCATAGAAGGCAACCTTAAGCAATCATCCAAGCTCATCACCTATTACAACATTAAGCTTATATTTTATAGACATGGGGATTCACCTCATTGTCTTCCTATAAAGGCTCATGGGTAGTCGCTACTTGCCTTGCATAAATGGCCATGGGTACTCGCCTCCATGTCCATCATCATATAACACGGGTACTCACCTCCATGTCATTTTCTAAGGAATCATGGGTACTCACCTCCATGTCTTTCATCATAAGACACGGGTACTCTCCTCCACATCTTTCATCATAAGATATGGGTACTCGCCTACACATCTTTCATCATAAGATATAGGTACCCGCCTCCACATCTTTCAATAAGGGATCATGTGTACTCACCTCCATGTCAAATATTAGGGAATAAGGGTAGTCACCTCTTACTCTCCTATTAAGAATATAGGGGATTGCCTCAAATCCTTCTCATTTAGGGGTCATGAGTAATCAGTTCTAGGCTCATCAATTTCTTAGTCATTTAGTCTAGATTTATTTTAGGTGAGCAATCATTTCAACCTAGAATCATTCAAGGTGAGAAAGCCTTTCACATTCATACTTAAGCAATACATGTGGGAACTATCCCTTCCACAACAATCATATCAATCACCATCAATTCATAACATATATGCTTCACTCTCAATCAATACTTATCATGATAATTCTATATGCATTACTCTCAAAGCAATCCATCTCATTATAATCATATATGGTTCAATCTCAAAGCAATTCATAATGTACCTTATTCCTCCTACAAGAATACATCTGAATCCATAATTTCCCTTTCTATGGATCAAAACCTATTTACATCCATTTCACCTTAGAAACATGGGTTAAGCACGGGTACATGTAAATTCATCCTTAATTTATGTAATCCTATAATTTCAATAATAAACAATCATAACCCAATAATTTTGATCAACATTCACCAAGACCCACAACATTAGCAGAAAATCCTAACTCAAATTGGGGAGTTTCTACTTTTCAATTGGGGAATCTTTGGGGTTCCATGGATGAAAAGTCATCACACCTTGATATCAAAGCCCACAATTTTTGAGGAATGGAGACTTGACCTTCACCCTAACTTCAACACTTTCTTCTTCTTCAAGTTCTAGAGACCGAAAAATTTGAGAGGAGGAGCTTTGGATTTCTTTTGGTGTTTTGAGAGAATGACTTGAATGGGGGAGCTTTGGGGTTAAAATCACTTAAATAGGGGTCTTAGGCTTGGGTAAAATGACATAGTAATAATTCAGTTTAAACATGAAAAGACCAAAAAACCTCTAACTTTTAGTGGACTGAACCACCTCAACTCCAGGCTCCACAAACCGTGGGTGCTGTACAAGCTGTGGTTCCAGCCATGGTCCTAGACCAGTGGCTTGACAAAACACCCTTAAACTACCCCCTCACTACCCTTCCCACGGCCCGTCAAGGCCTCAACGACCCGTCAACTGGCTCATGAGAGAGTCTCCATTTAGGCAGACTCTAGGGAGCTCACAGCCTCACCTTCACGAGCACCACCACAATCCGTATTGCCTACCACAAGCCATCATGGTGCTCGTGGGAGGTGAACCTCCCATGGCTAGCTACTGTTATGGTCCATGGCTACAACCATGAGTCGTGGTACCCTTCAAAGTCTGTGTGGGCCATTGTGTAGGGTTCCAAGACTCATTTCAAGGCTTGTGACTTCTCACTTGGTCCCTTGCTTAGGATACTAGGTTACGGGATGTTAGAACCAGTGTGTGTCCATATGTGAGAAATACCTTCCACAATAACATTGACACTTTCCTTTCAAAGCATCCCCAAATTATTTACAATAATTTTATAAAAAACATTTATATCTCCATGAATCCATAATTCGTTTGGTCATAGTTGAAAATCATAATTTAGGTATGAGTCAACATAATTCAACTAAATATCATGTATTAACATTGAACCATGCATTAAAATACTTAATTTGAAATAATCAATCACAATTGAATGTAACTCATAAGGATTGGACTGAAACCCTAACTTAAACAATTGAATTTGAGATTTAGAAATTCGAAGCTTTGGTGACCCCATGGAAGAATGGATTCCATGGGTGAGTAACCACATACGTTGACGCTAAAAGCCCACAAAGAATGATGAATTGGTGACTTGAAATTGAACCTTAGATTCTTCTTCTTCTTTATTAGGTTGAGAGAATTTGGGGAGGGTGAATTTGGTTAGGTTTTGTGAAATTAAGAGAATGGGGTTTAAGTGGGTAGTTTTAGGGCATAAAAGCCTTAAATAGGTCTTAGTATGAAGGCGAAAATGACTTAGTTTTGATTCAAAATAATTAGGGAAAAGACTCAAGAGACTCTTTAAATAACTGTCGAACCCTCTCTACGATTTGGACCTTTCTACAGACCGTACTGGTCAATCGTAGAAAAGTTCAGATATCTTTTATGTGGACAAACTTTTGACGGGACCTGTCTACAGCTCGTGGGTCTTTTCACGGACAGTAGACACTAACCTTAGAAAGCAACTTGACCCCTTAAAATTTCACTAAGTTTGAGGCCCACCTACGAGACCTACCTACGACTTGTACAAGGAATGGCGGGCCGTCCTGGTTAATAATCGAAAAGGTACTGGGACTCGGTTTAAAATTTTAATTTCCCCTCTCCCTATGGTTTCTGTCACGACCCGAGAGTACCCCCTAGTCGTAACATGGCGTATTCGACCCCGAAGGGGTCTTATACGAGCCACATAGTCATTCATTGCATTCAATAATGAAAATAGTGCGGAATAGTAAAAAAAAAACTTATTTACATCCACACATTTAAACTTCATTAAAACAACTTTAAAAACACACAGCGGAAGTCTAAGTCTCACATGGCCATCTTAGACACAGTCACAAAACATATGTAGGGACATGGCCCTTTACAATCAAAAGAAGTCTATTAAGTCTATTACATGAACAAAAGAACTTAAAAGTCTTATCCTCGAATCCATGAGGACATACCAAGTCTTGGAGGAAAGCAATCCAACACTTCAAACTAGCTAGGAGGGATC
>JAJOOR010022392.1:0-24534 GCA_036250505.1 Solanum acaule | reverse complement strand
TGGAAGTAAAAAAAAAAAAAAAAAAAAAAAACTTTTCCCGTCTCTTAACCATTATAAGTTCATATCGAAAGTCGTCTCCTAAGCAATTCACGTCTTCAAACTAGTTTATACCATGACAGGAGTTGTTCTTACAAGGACACTGAAGAAGCTGCCTAAAAGGAAGTGTTGGTTTGTTGGCTACTCAGAGACTGATGCAATGGATGCGGCAAACAGATTCAACAAAGGATGGGATACTGACTTGAGGATTAACCATCACGACTGTCGAAACTATGTAAATGGTAATTCTCTTCAGACTTTAATTAGTAAAGCAATGCAAACTGAGTAATATGTCCTTTGGTTGTCACCTAATCGGAAAGAAATACCATTACCTTTCGCCAGATACATGTAAATTTCTTAATTGTTTAGGTCTTTAGGGTAATTATCTACTGTGCATGTCATTGAGTTAAATAGCAAATAGTTGAGCATGGTCTAGTTTCCCTTATTAGTGTTATTATTAGTACTCTCCTACTATCTTATTCTTCAATTTTACTTCTAGTTGTTTTCTTCATTTTGGTTATAGTATTGTTTGTTGCTGCTATATATTGTTCCTTTCTCCATTGTTTCTATACGGTTCCTTCGCTATTGTATTTCCTTTTCTTACTGATTTTGATATGCTTTACCTGAGCCGAGGGTCTATTGGAAACAGCCTATCTACCTTCACAAGGTAGGTCTAAGGCTGCGTACACACAACCCTTCCCAAACCCCACTTGTGCAATTACACGGGGTATATTGTTGTCATTGAGTAAAAACACATGTTTTCATGCTTTATTTTTTGCTAACCAACTACTTCAAAGGGCTAGTGGAGTATCTCACTGGAATGAAAGCAGCACTGGAGCAACTACAAAGCAGCAGCATGGCAAGAGATGAGATGTCATTACCCAGAAAGGACTAAAAGCATAATACTACTTTGTGTCAAAGATGTATAGATAAGTCATCAAGTAAACCTTTTGGCTTTTGACACTTTATCTGTTAATAGAAGTTCTGCAAATATATGCTCACAGGCTTTACTTACTATGATCCGTAAATCACTTGTATTCTTTCTTGTGCATTTTATTGAATAAACTCTAGTCCTCAGAGTAACATGATAGTAATTCTTCTATTTGTTCTATATGGACTATTTTAACACAAGCAAAGTGTTCAATTTGTTCTATAATGTTCTCTAAAATTCGAGCTCTGGTGTATAAATAGCTAAATTCTTAGCAGCAGAAATTGTGAGGGAGTTGTTGACACACACAATGACAGAGTTGCTTAATTGGTGACATGTAGGTCACATCTTACATGTTTGAAACATGACAACAGCTTTAAAGAAATGCAAGGGGAAAGACTTGTCCACTCTATTAACCACTCTTCCCCTATATGCCCACTATTCGACACCTTTTGTGTACAGGGTGGTAAACCCTTTTTAACAGAAAATGTTGTCCATCTTGACTCATGAGAATACTTGGTTCATGAAGAAAAAAACTTACTTCTTAGGGGCAGAAAACTGTGATGTGAATATACTTCGCAGGGAAGAAGCATGGCAATTAGACAGATTATGTGAATAGATGATTACGGCCAACAGTTCCTGTAATCTTTCTCGCTTCTGCCAATGAGGCTAATTACCTTAATCACGTAACAGGATCCATGCATATCGATCCTTGCTGGTTTTCCCTCTTGTGAAATTTCATATATAGATTGATGTTCTTCACAATTTTTATGCTTGAATCAGATAGTGAAACACAATCAGCTTGATGCTTTTTGTGAGCTTTGCTTATTCAGCCCTTTTAGTAGACCTTTTCAAAAGAGTAAAATAGACAGTTAGAAGAAATGTACTTGATGAAAACTTGAGGTTCCTTTTTTGACAACTCTTTCTCTTCATTTACTTCTTTCATAAAAAAAATTACGTGCCACCCCCTCGTAGGAAGCTCAAAATTGTCTCTATTTCTACACGACTGGAACTCCAATCAACTGTGAGTACTGTCTACTGCCAGGCAAACTTCATTCATCAAATGAAAACTGTACCACTGCTCTGCTCAGTGAGGGTTTCAATAATTATTACTATATGATTGTCACAGCTTTTCACTACTAATTTTATGAAAATACAATTACAGAGACCTCTTTCAGATTGAAAATAATGCTGTTGTAACAACAAAGCTCACAAACACCCTTCTAGTTTTGTTGCCAAAAGCAACAGGCAGGAGTAGTCCCATTTCAAATTATTATCAGAGTTGATTTTTTAACATGACCACTCAACTAACAGATACACTCCACAAAATGTGGAGAAAATCAAATCTCACAACAAGCTGGTATATATACAAGAATCGACGAGACATAAAGTACTTCTGCCCTGACAAAGAAATCTCTAAGATAAAATATATGCCAAACGCAAAATAAAAGAAGATCATGTTACACGGAGTTGCAGATTCATGTATGACATTCTGCACACTTTACCTACGATAGCCATAACTGAGACAACGGTCTTCCTTTATGACATATTGTCATACAGTCAAACAATTGATCACATCGATAACCTAAAATAAACAATACAATATTAAAAAACCTTAATTACCATACTGATTTAGTGGACATGTAAATTGACCAGAAATCCAAACAAACTCAAAGAGAACTACTGAGTTGAGAACTATGCTTAGTAGCAGATACTTGCTATGTAGATTTTTAATTAAACCATCGTTCTTGAGGCACCGGGGAAAAGAAGGAAAGAAAACTACCTTCCATGAGGAGCCAAATAAGACTTGGAAACCTTTTTTTGAAACTCAAGCTGCTCATATCTCTCACCTCCATAACCTCCTCTCTCACCAGCTTTCTGGTTATTTCAAGATCAAATCATCAATATCGACAATCAAATCAACAATAGATGTAACTCTTCCAGAGTAAAAATGACTGATGAAAAAGAATCTATATCTAACAAGGCAATGACGAACAACTAGAAATACCAACTGAAATTATACAGCTTATCCTGGATTAAAAAGTGTCATGTATGACAGGAAGGGAGATTGCTTAAGAAACCCACATCTATCTAAACTTAAGATTTCAATTGTAAAAATTGCAATTCACACACCATCTCTTTTAACTAGAGACGATTGAAGAAAAACAACAATAGAAACTAGATAGTACCTCAGATGATATGTCAAGGTATACAACCAGATCTGGAGCTAACAACCCTATCTCTGGAGCCTGCGGTAAAAAATCTCATTACTAAAACTTGTCTGAGAAACAAAACAGCATATTGAGGAAGTAAGACATGATTTCACCTTACACTATTCAATATCACGTACCTTGGCAGAAGAGAATGCTACTCCAGAATAAGATAGCGATCAACAATGAGAGTAGTTCCACTCCTCAGCTTGTCCTCCATTAACATTCTGCAGTATTGCAAAGAAAATTTAGAACAACCTAAATGCAAAAGCTTAATAGAAGGTTAACGTTCACGATAACACCAAGTGGATTCAATTGAAAATTTTACATGAACAGTTAAACATGGAAGTAAAATTGTTGGCTGCCAAACCAGGTAAAACCATCCAGATAATGACGGTAAAATTCATTTCCATGTTAGTAAATAAGAATGAAGACTGGTACTTAATTCAAAGGAATAGAAAAGAAAGAAGCAGGTGAAAGATACTAACACTTCCATTTTGGTCAGAAGATCACACCATATTCCAAGAAAAAGGTACTGAATTAGTTGCAGGAGAAGGTGAGTGATAAGTGCTATCGCCTCGAGATATTTTGATGATCTTCTCACAAGTGTAGGGACCTGGTCCTCTGCAGAGTATTCTCGTCCAGCGTCAAATGATGTACAACTGTAAAAGTTGTCTGCGTCAGAAAGTTGGTGAAGTTGCGGTGTACTTCACCAATCAAAAGCGACGAGGTTGTTTGTAAGATGGATAATAATTCTTCTTGTCCAATATATTCTACATCAAAAACAACAAATTACTCATTCATTCAAAACAAGATTTTTCAAGCTTCAAAAACAGCAGGGACTTGATCGATTGCTTCAAGTGCTTCCTGTACCAGCTGTTATGTTGTTTGCTTGTAATCGTGCTTAAAGTGTAGGAATTATTTCGCCTATTAGAAACGTTTCAAGTGTGGGTGAATCAGTGCAAGAACCTAAGTTGTGAGTAACTTAGTGTCTTACATCAAAGTCTATATTGATCTGTTAGGATTAGTATAGTGGGCAGTGTTGTATCTGCTTAGGCTCGTCTAAGTGATAGGAGGTATTGCTTAGTGTGGAGATTAGTAGGTTAATCTCATTTTGTAAACTGATTTTACTTTTGCTTGAGAAGACTAGTAAAAGGCAGTTTGAAAATTCCTGTGAGACAGGTCGTGGTTTTACTCCCTTGAGCAAGGAGGTTTCCACGTAAAGTTGTTGTGCAATCTTTACTTTCAGCACTTTGTTTATTTTCTGTTATTGTAATTGTGCTGAGGACCTGGTCCCATATAGACTAGTGGACGCATACATTCCAACAAGTGATATCAGAGCTTCACTTTTCAATTTGGTTAACACCAAGAAAAGAAAAAAGATCCAGAAGGAATGACTGCTCCACCCAATATGGAGGAAGGTCAGTCGTCTACTAGGCCACCACGTTTTAATGGTCAATACTATGGTTGGTGGAAGAATCAAATGCATGACTACATCAACGCTGATGACACTGAGCTGTGGGACATCATTCTTGATGGACCATATATTCCTACAAAGGAGGTGAAGGATGGAGAGCTCACCACTACAACTGTCAAAACCTGAAAAGAGTACAATGAAATAGATAGGAAGAAGATAGAAAAGAACTACAAAGGAAAGAAGATTCTGGTGTGTGGAATTGGAGCAGACAAATACAACAGAATCTCAGCTTGTGAGACTGCCAAGGAGATATGGGACTGTCTTCAAACAGCCCACGAAGGAACACAATGAGTAAAAGAGTCTAAGGTCGATATGCTTATGACTCAGTATGAGAACTTTTGCATGAAGGAAGGTGAAATTATCTTTGAGATGAACTCAAGATTCATTTCCATAACCAACAAACTTAGGAGCTTGGGTGAGCCTATCCCTGTAAGCAAACAAGTTCGAAAGATTCTAAGGTTCTTCCAAAGTCTTGGGAAAGAAAGGTTGATGCTCTGATAGAGGCCAAAGATCTAATGACTCTTCCCATAGACAAACTGATCAGAAATCTTCAGACCTATGAGCTGAACAAGAAACAGGGCACGACTGTGAAGGAAGGAAAGAAGGAGAAATCCATCACTTTGAAAACTTCTCAAAATGATGTAACTGAGGAGGAGGATGAAATGGCCTACATCACAAGAAGGTTTCAGAAGATTATCAAGAAGCATGGAGGTTTTCAAAAGAATGCTTCGACCAGTAGAACTGCCAATGCAAATGATCTTTGTCACAAATGCGGCAAACCTGGTCACTTTATGAGGGACTGCCCCATTCAAAAGCAGGAAACTCAGAAGTTCAGACCTCGCCGAAGGGACCATATCCCAGACTATGCCAAGAGGAAAGCTCATGCCGATCAACTGGTGAAGAAAGCTCTAGCAGTGTGAGGTAACACATCAAGTGAGTCTGAGGAAGAGATAGACAGTCCGGAGGATGTCTCAATGATGGCTGTGGAGGACGATGAGACCATCTACAACTCCATGTTCTCTCTAATGGCAAAATCTGATGATGAAGAGGATCTAAATGAGGTAACTCTTCTTGACCTAAAAAATGACCTAGATACTCTTCCTATCAATAGATTGAGAAAACTTGTTGCTCTATTGATTGACTCTGTTGATGAACTAACTACTGAAAACCTGACGACTAATGAAATGCCGAGTCTATGTGAGAACGAAAACTCAGCTCTTAACTCTCAAAGGTCTGAATGTCAGGTTAAGTATCCTTGAGACTGAGAGTCTGGAACCCAATGAGGGACCTGGTACCTCTAAAGGTGGGAAGCGACAACTCAGTAACTTTGAGATTGAACTAGAAGAGAAACTTAAGGCTTCTGAGTCTAAGTTAGCTGCCTCCCTAGAAAGAAACTCTCAACTAATGACAGACTTAAGTAAGATCAAAGAGGAACTGAACCACTCTCTCAAGTGATCTGACTCCTCTAAGATCCTCACTAACTTAGCAAACCAACAGTTCAACAGCAGGAAGGGGATAGGTTGTAGACAAAAAGAGCCTCCTTACAACCCACATAGTAAATATGTATCAGTTTCAGACAATTTACTGTGTACCCACTGTGGCAAAAATGGTCATCTGAAAGAGAAATGTGAGAAGCTGATGAGAGTAAAAGAAAGTCAAGAGAGGTTTCTTAAATCAAGAAAAGTTGTTGAGAAAAAGAAAAGGGTACCTGGTCCTGGTTACCATTTTAGCAATAACATTTTACCTCCATGGACAGGAAGGTTTCTCATTAAAACTTTTGATAGTTTTTGGGAACTCCGTTTGAAGTGGGTTCCTAAGTCTAATAAGTGATTCTTGTGCAGAAGAGAGGGAGTAGTCAATGCTGGTACATGGATAGTGGATGCTCAAGGCATATGACTGGAAATACTCTAAACTTCCTCTCTTTGGAAGCACACCAAGGTGATGGTGTGTCATTTGGCGGTGGAAAGAAAGGTTTTATTCTTGGTATTGGCAAGATATGAAAAACTGCAGATCATTCCATAGACAGCGTACACTATGTGGATGGTCTGAAGTTTAATCTCTTAAGTGTGTCTCAAATTTGCGACAAGGGAAATGAAGTCAAGCTCATGTCTGAAGGGTGTGTGGTTACAAACTGTGCAACTAAGAAAATTGTGCTTGCAAAAAGAGTCAAGAATATATATGTTGCTGATCTTGATTCTATTGAAGGAGACAACTTGTCATGTCTGAGTGCTCAAACTGATGATGCAAATCTTTGGCATAGATGACTGGGTCATGTAAGTACCTCTTTACTTAACAAGCTTGTTGCAGGGGACCTGGTCCACGGACTACCAAAGCTGAAGTTCTCCAATGACAAAGTCGATGACGCCTGTGCAAAATGCAAACAAACAAGATCTTCTTTCAAGGCAAAGAAGGGTGTGAGCACTACCAGACCTCTGGAACTTCTCCACCTGGATCTGTGTGTGGACCTATCAGAATTCAAAGCAGAGGAGGTAAAAAATATATTGTTGATGATTTCTCCAGGTACACCTGGAATATGTTTCTGCGGAAAAAGGATGAGATTACTGGAATTCTGATTACTTTTGCCAAAGCAATTCAACTGAAGGTCAACTACAAGATTGCAAGTATTAGATCTGACCATGGGACAAAGTTTGAGAACTCTCTAATTGAAAGTTTTTGTGCTGAAAATAGAATCTATCATAATTTTTCTGCACCAAGAACTCCTCAACAAAACGGAGTGGTTGAGAGAAAGAACAGAACTCTGGTTGATATTGCAAGGACTATGCTGATTGACTCAGGGCTGGCTATGAACTTCTGGGCAGAAGCAGTCAACACAACATGCTATGTTACTAATAGGTGCCTTATCAGGTCTATGATAAAGAAGACACCTTATGAATTGCTGAACAACAGAAAGCCTTCAATTGCCCACCTTAAGCCATTTGGGTACAAATGCTTTGTGCTAAATAATGGAAATGATGATCTGGGTAAGTTTGATGCCAGGAGTGATGAATGTGTGTTTGTGGGATACTTCTCCACTAGCAAAGCTTACAGAGTGTTTAACAAAAGAACTCTCTGTGTTGAAGAGAGCATTCATGTGACCATTGATGAATCTGATAAAAGTGATGATCACAATAGAGACAATGAGATGGAGGAGTTGATCAAGGAAAGGGAAGACAAGGACGGCCTAAACCTTGGAAACAAGGTCACAAAGGAAATTGCTGCAGATCTCACAGGAGGACCTAGTCCCTCCGATACTACTCAGAAGGTTCCACTCCAAAATCATGAAGATGATGATGCTGATTCTGATATTGAAATTGAAATGGAGTCAGTCAGAAAGTCAGGATGGAAACATCAATCCTCACATCCATTGGACAATTTGATCTCTCCACTTGACTCTGGAATTCAAACTAGATCCAGGACAAGAAATCTAGTTGCCTATTCAGCCTTTATGTCATCTATTGAACCAAAGAACATTAAGGAAGCTTTATATGATGTAGATTGGGTAACATCTATGCAGGAGGAACTTCATCAGTTTGAGAGGAGTAAAGTTTGGCACCTGGTCCCCAGACCTCCCAACAGAACTGTGATTGGAACAAGATGGGTCTTCTGAAACAAGCTTGACGAGCATGGAACCATTACTAGAAACAAGTCAAGGCTTGTAGTGTAGGGGTACAACCAAGAAGAAGGGATTGACTATGATGAGACCTTTGCTCCTGTAGCCAGACTGGAAGCCATCAGAATCTTGATAGCATTTGCTACTCATATGGAATTTAAGCTCTTTCAAATGGATGTCAAGCGTGCCTTCTTGAATGGGAATCTGAAGGAAGAAGTGTATGTCAAACAATCCTCAGGCTTTGAAGATGCAGAACTGCCAAATCATGTGCTGAAGTTAGACAAGGCTCTGTATGGGTTGAAACAAGCTCCTAGAGCTTGGTATGAACGCCTGTCAAAATTCCTTCTTTCAAATGGGTTCAAAAGAGGTAAAATTGATAATACTCTGTTCTTGAAATCCAGAGGAAAGGAGTTGTTGATTGTGCATGTTTATGTGGATGATATCATTTTTGGAGCCACTACAAATTTACTTTGCAAGGAATTTGCTGATCTGATAAGAAGTGAGTTTGAAATGAGCATGATAGGAGAACTCACTTTCTTCCTAGGCTTGCAAATCAAATAGTCCGTTCAGGGTACCTCTATATGTTAAGAGAAACACATTAAGGAACTGCTTCGAAAGTTCAGTCTAATTAAGGCAAAAGTTCTTGACACTCCCATGAGCACATGTGTGAAGCTTAACTTGGATGAAGATAGAGTTGAGGTAAATCAGACTATGTATAGGGGAATCATTGGGTCACTCTTGTATCTCACTGCAAGCAGACCAGATATAGTCTTCAGTGTAGGGATGTGCGCAAGGTTTCAAGCTGCACCAAATGAGTCACATCTAAAAGCTGCTAAACGAATACTGAGATACCTGAAGGGAACACAGGACCTGGTCCTCTTCTACCCAACAGGTGACTCACTTGATCTAATTGGTTTTGCAGATGCTGACTATGCAGAATTTCTTGTAGATTGAAAGGGTACATCAGGCATGACACATTTTCTTGGATCTTCACTAATATCTTGGGGGACAAAGAAACATAATTCAGTTACTTTGTCCACTGCTGAGGTGGAATATGTAGTTGCTGCTTCATGTTGTGCTCAACTGTTGTGGATCAAGCAGTAATTGGAGGATTTTGGTGTTCTCACTGATATAATTCCTTTAATGTGTGACAACACCAGTGCAATGAATATGGCCAAAAATCCTGTGTAGTACAAGAGAACAAAGCACATAGATGTGAGACATCATTTTCTGAGGGACAATGTTGAGAAGCAAAATGTGGTGATGAAATTCTGCAAGACTGAAGATCAATTGGTTGACATCTTTACAAAGCCCCTGAGTAAAGAATGCTTCATTAAAAACAGGATGAGGCTGGGGATGCACAAGGTTACCTGATTCCTTAACAAGTTTGCACAAAAATCATCTATTTTGATTATGTTAAGGAGGGCAGGTATCTATCCATGTTTAATGCTTGTCACTTAAGAATTCACTTATGGTACCTCAATACAGGTATACACTCATGGTGTGTCTAGCTGAAGGGAAGATCAAATCATATAGACAGGGTTGCAAACTGAAAAAGGGACCTGGTCATCCTGAGGTTAGTATCACTTATGCTACACTGTCTGTTTGTCAACATCACTGCCATGTGTCCCTCGCCCATTCATCGCATCAGTTTCAAACATATTGTCGCTTTTAAACCAAAGGTCGCTACTATTGGGGACCCGATACCTTTTTGATTTTATATATTACTTCTTTTTGTGAATAAATTTCAAAATTTCATCAAACATCTCTTGCTGAAAATCACTAATCTTCTCTCCAAAATCTGTTTTCCTCTTTCTTTCAAAATGCCTAACTCTGATTCTTCTTCAAGGACACCTATCTCCCAAGAAGTTGAAAACCCTAGTTCATTCAACTTCTCCTTTTCTACTCCGGAAGAATCTCCCTCAATTCTAGTCTGTGGAGTGGGTGAAATGGATGAATCCATCACTCCTACGACTGAAGTTATTGCCTCCCCTGTTTTTCCTTGTGAGACTGTCGTAGCATGCTCCCCTATCCTAGTGTTATATGGTGAAAAATCTCAGAACTCAGAGGCGCAATCTGTGGCTAAACCTAGTGCTGAATCCCTCTCTGAGAAAATGGAAGTCAGTTTCATGGCTGTTTCATCCACTATGTCTGAGAGACTTTTCGAAGGGGATTTACCTGAAGGGAAGGGTTCGGAATCATGTATTCTAGCCGCATGAGCGGAACTGGTGGTTGTTCAAAGCCTGGCCTCACTCAGAGGAGATGTTCAACCTACTCTATTGGAACATGAGTTGAGGTCACCGGATTAGGTCCCTCACAGAAGTTCACCTGTGTTTGACCAAACACCCAAATCATTTGTTGTTGAGAGTGATGAGGAAGAAGAGGAAGAAGTTCCATTAAAATGGAGCTCTAGAGGGATGTGAGGTGCAAACTTTTCTCAAATGATTCCTGATCTGGAAATAGTTAAGGGTGCATCTAAGGATGACACTATTGCTAAACTTGTTGAGCGTTCAATGGAGAGAAAAAGAAAAGGGAAGGGGAAATTGGTTGAGACTCACTCAAAAAGGGAAGTGAAGAAATATGGCACATGAAGTGTTACTCAAAAGTTCATGGGCAGTGCTATAACATCAAATGCCATTCAAACAGAGAGGATAAGGAAGATGAGGCAGGAAGGGTTACTGCCTGAAGAACCCACATCAACTCCCGTGGCTATTGAAAACAGTGAGACTGAATCTGAGGATATTTCCAAGTATGTGGCAAAACGAAAAAGGGAAGTTGAGGATGAAAGGGTTAAATCAAAAGAAAATCAGAAAAGAGCAAAGAAATCTCCTGTAAAAGGTGTGAACGTGAGAAAGAAGAAATCTCCTATAAAAGGGGTGAAAGTGAGAAATCAGATGGATGAACAACCCGTAAAGGGACCAGGTCCCAGGATTCAAAATCAAATTGAGGGAGAGGAAATGACAAGGGAGGAGCGGGTAGCAAAAATGGAGCAGCAAAGGGTTCTAAATGGTAGAGTTTTTGACTCTGACATTCTAACCAAATTTGGTATGGCAAATCTTTTTGATGCTGTCTCCATTCAAGGTTGGAGCCATCTCTTTGAGCCTTTAGTTCCGTACTTACATGAACCTGAAGTGCGTGAATTCTTCTACAAAATAGAACTTCAGGAAGACGGTGGAATCACTACTACTGTCAAGGATGTTAAAATATGTTAGGATGAAGAAACACTGGGGATCATCTTATGAGTTCCTGTGATAGGGATTCGAACAATTGAAGGATGTAAACCATCTGGTGGTGAATTCACAAAGCTTGCTACAAAACGAGGAGATGTTAAGCGTGCAAGGATCCCTAAGAAGTTTCTCAAAGGGGAATATTAGTTGTTGTTTGAGTTCATTAACAAGGTGTTGGTGCCCAGAACTGAAAAGAGAACAGTGGCATCTGCTGCCGATCTCTTTCTCATGGAAAAGATTGATGAGCTTGAAGAAATCAACCTCCCTGCAATTATGCTGGAGCATATGCACAGAGTAATGACATGGAAGAAGGCCAAGCATGGCATTTTGTATGGGTATTTGCTGAACTTTGTGTTCAATCATTTCAAAGTTCCTTTGGGAAAGAGGGTACCTAGTACCACCAAGCAGATGTTCACTATTTCTACCCTACTGGAATATGAGTGCATTGAGGGACAGGCTAAGGCCATATCTCAAATGGCGGATGTTCTCGAGCAGCAGGCTACTCTTAAAAGGGAGGTGAATGATCTCATGAAGATTCTGAATGACAAAGAGGTTGAGATTGCTAGACTCAAGTCTGAACTACACAAGGTTGTCTCAGGGGACCTGGTACCAGTGATGGTCATAAACAGGTGCTCCAAGAGTTGAGGGATGAAAATGTGATGCTGCTAAAGACAAATGCCTCACTCGGTGAGGAAATTAAGTCCCTAAACAAGCAACTTCTTCAAGCCCATGAGAGTGCCAATGAGCGCATGATGTTGTTGATGCGTACCTTTAATCCCTCTTTCCCTCCATCCTAAATGTGTCGTGTCTTTACAGTTTTCCTTTGTGTTTCACCTTTTAATCCTAAACTCTTGTGGCTTTATGTTGTTTTGACTAACTACAGTGGTTAGTGCTTGCGATATAATGCTATTTTTATTGTTGTCCTGTTCATATGTGGTTTGATAGTCTCTTTGTTTACATACGCATGTTCTGTGTGGCCTGAGGCCCTGAATTCTCTAATGTCTTGCATTTAACTTGAATATGTTTACTGCTTCACTTTTTCAATGATGTCAAAAGGGGGGAGTTTGTTGTAAAATTGGTTGGAACTAGGAGCATTGAACTAAGGGGGAACTAGAGGCATTGAACTAAGGGGAAACTGTACTAAGGGGGAATCTATTGTGTTTTGAATAAATGTTTTAACACTCATGTGAGGCGTACTGTAGGTTGTTTGTCATCATCAAAAGGGGGAAAATGATAAGTGCTATTGCCTTGAGATATTTTGATGATCTCCTCACAAGTGTAGGGACCTAGTCCTCTGCAGAGTATTCTCGTCTAGCGTCAAATGGTGTACAACTGTAAAAGTTGTCTGCGTCAGAAAGTTGGTGAAGTTGCAATGTACTTCACAAATTAAAAGCGACGAGGTTGTTTGTACGATGGATAATAATTCTTCTTGTCCAATATATTCTACATCAAAAACAACAAATTACTCATTCATTCAAATCAAGATTTTTCAAGCTTTAAAACCAACAGGGACCTGATCGATTGCTTCAAGTGCTTCCTGTACCAGCTGTTATGTTGTTTGCATGTAATCGTGCTTAAAGTGTAGGAATAGTTTCGCTTATTAGAAACGTTTCAAGTGTGGGTGAATCAGTGCAAGAACCTAAGTTGTGAGTAACTAGTGTCTTACATCAAAGTCTATATTGATATGTTAGGATTAATATAGTGGGCAGTGTTGTATCTGCTTAGGCTCGTCTAAGTGATAGGAGGTATTGGTTAGTGGAGAGATTAGTAGATTAATCTCATTTTGTAAACTGATTTTACTTTTGCTTGAGAAAACTAGTAAAAGGCAGTTTGAAAATTCCTGTGAGACAGGTCGTGGTTTTACTCTCTTGAGCAAGGAGGTTTCCACGTAAAGTTGTTGTGCAATCTTTACTTTCAGCACTTTGTTTATTTTCTGTTATTGTAACTGTGCTGAGGACCTGGTCCCATCTAGACTAGTGGACGCATACATTCCAACAATGAGTTTGATGAAAATCTTTCCACAATCTAAGATTATATTTCTCCCCTGTGGGATTATGGCCTGGGTGCAGTTGACACACAAGTTTGAAACTCTGAGGAGTATTGACCCACCCCAATATCCTCTTCCCAACATAAATACCACGGAGAATGGCTTGAACCATGACATGCGCTTTATGCACACGTCACATGTTGTGTTCTTATCGCTAAACCAAAGCTCCCATGGCAACAACCTAAGATAGTTGAAGACCAGAAAATCATATTGTTATTTTCTCTCAGTTTGTAATGTCCATATTGTCCTGAGAAAAATAACAATTAATGGAGAGTACTTGTCAAGTAGTTACTTTAAATTAATAGTAGCAGAGAAAATTTCAATGCCACTTAGTTTCTCTTTCAATCTATGGCTAAATACTATATGCATAAATATTAAGTTATGACAAATAGATGACTTCTGTCTATTGGGCACTCTTTGCATCATCTTTCGCAAAATACATTATTGCTATACAAATTAGGTCATATGAATTGAAATACCTCTTCTCCCAACAATTTGCGCTGAAGAGAAGATGGATAGCATGGTCATCCAATTGCGCCTTGTTAGCAAGATAAGAAGAAATCATTTGAATCTCCTTGATTCAACTGAATGTCCTTGCTCATTGAGGTACTTGTATAGTCTGCTAGATTGTGATGTCTTCCCACAACGGTCAAGCGCTTCTAAAACAATCAAGGCACCTCTTTAACTGATGTTTCTTTGTTTTCCATATGAATATTCGGTCAAGGCTTAAAAGGTAAGGTCAAACTCAAACTAGACTTCAGTGACCCCTGAGCCACTACTGCACCAAATTTTCTGGGAAAGAAACTAAAACTGTATTTAGAACAGAGTTGTCTTAACCATAAGTTACTCCTGTGAGTTCCCATCATTTAGCTTAGAATTATTAAAACCACAGCTAACAAGTACAGGACAACATGAACATAAAAATGCAATATGCTATTACTGGAAGTAATTTCAAGCAAAATATGTGTATTTTCATTTACATGTACTGCATCCATACATGGATACATGAATTTACATCTAGATATAGACATAAGTGTATATACAGTTACACATTGCTGGATAATATCTAGTACTTTTTAGTAAGAGGTTCATTTATGCAATAATACTAGAAGTAAAGTAGCCCAATCACAATTGATAAAGAAATGGTAAAGGGACTGGAAAGATATGACACATTGGCCTAACTCAACCTCAAAAGTTAGCTCATTAGGAGAAGATTGTCCAAGTCCATATAAGCAAACCACAACCCATTCCCCAATCAATGTGAGCAGGGGCGTATCTAGAGGGGGTGCCGTGGGTTCACGTGAACCCATGCTCCCCTCTCTAGATAATATATAGTAGTGTTATATTTTTTATAAAATATTTAAATATAGATGTGTGAATTCACGTTCAAAGTATCATATAATAACACGATGATGATTGGGTGCACCCCTCTAAGTGAGGATAGAAATTTAAATCTTATATCTATCTTCTGTTTTACTAACACCTCTCTAAGTGGTTATTGGTTATACTTTTGGCGTTTCAACTAATTATTCTTTTATTTTTTTTCCTTTAATCTTTCAAAATTTTCAAGTGTGTTACATTGAAAATTCCTAAAAAAATTAGCACCGTAAATTTTTTATAAAATTAAATCAAATGTGTATATTAAAATTTAAAACTAGTACTCCCTCTGTCCCAATTTATGTGACACATTTCGCTTTTCGAGAGTCAAACAGTTTAAGTTTGACTGAGAATTTGCTCATGGAATCTTCAATTTTTTTAAAATGAAATTTATATATTTGTAAACTCATAAAAAGTACTATAAGTTTCAATAATTGATAATTCAAAATAATTAAAAGATATATGAAAAAATTACTATCAAAGATAGACTTGTTTGAATCTCGAAATCCGAAATATGACATAAATCGGGACAGAGGGAGTAGCATTATATGTTTTGGACCTATAATTTTAAAAATTTAATGGTTCATATTAAAAACCTAAAAGTCAAACCGATCAAATTTATATTTAAGATACATTTTTTTGTAATTGTGCACCCATCTTGCAGAAATCCTGGATACGCCTCTGAATGTGAGACTCTAACCCACTCTAACACCCCCATTCACGCTCAACCAATTGGAGCCCGAAGCGGGAGTCCAAACAGGATGGACCTGACTCTGATACCCAGAGGCAGACCCATGTATAGAGTTCTGGATGCTCGAGCACCCATTGACCCCGACGGAAACTTTGTATATGTATATAGAAAATACTGGAAAATAAGATATTTGAGAGCACCAATTAACCAAAACATTCCATGATTGCTTTGGTTCTGAAGTTGAATTCTAAGATCGCTAATGCCCTCCAGCGAAGGTTTGAATCCAGGTAACAATCCATCTTTTTTGTTAAAAAAAAAAAGAAGCAAATTGAAACATCTTCATAGTTTTTTGGACTCTTCTATTTATACCTTTTCACTGCTGACCTTTTAATTATATTTCTTTATTGTTTTTCCGCTTTCCTATTTATTGTATTTCATTTACTAACTATAAGCTTTTATAAAGGAATTGAGCACACATGACCATAAAATCGTGGATCCGCCACTGTTGATACCATGCAAAGATATGGCACATCTAACTCAATCTCAAAGCTCACTCATGAGGGGAGGATTGATCATGTCCGTATAAGCAAGCCACCAATCTAAGAACAAACACAAGTTATAAAACAATCAAAGCGATTCCATATTGTAGAACCTCCAGAGTCCAAACCACGGAGACAGCGTATACGCAAAGGTACCAAGGAAATAGAGAAACGATCTTAAATCATTTCTACATGACCAAAACAATTTGATATTGATCAATGAACATCCACATACATTTTCACTGTATAAGTCAGAAATTGAGCGCTAAAAAAACTTACTAAGCCTTACTGCATGTAAAGAAAATTACAGGCATATCTCATCTCACCATCAAACCTATAATTCAATTTCATGAAAATAATTGCTTGTTTCTCCAAAATCCCATGATATGATCTACCCTATTGACAGTACAGTACAGTACACGAGAAAATTTTAAATTAAATATAAGTATTTTTCAAAATTGTTTATTTGTGTTGGTGTGAGGTAGCAAGTATGCGATAATAGATAATGGTAACATTCAATAACAGTAGAAAATAATTGAAACAAGTTATGCAGAAAGCATTAGGAAAAAAGGATTTTGAGGAACCTGATTGACGTCGGTATTTCTTGTGCAATGCTACAAATTTTTGCGGGTCTTAGAGATCCATTAATGATATACCAATTGGATACCACAATAACTAGTTTTGAAATTCTAGTTGAATACCAACTGCATACATTGTTTCACAAGTTTTTCAGATGGATACCAATTGGATACAACATTAACTAGTTGCTTAATAGATTGAAATCTTAAATATATGTTGTATGATCAGCTAGATACCAATTGCATACATGGTTTAGACTTAATTTTTCCAGTTGGATACCAACTGTATACATTGTCTTAATTTTTCCAGTTGGATACTAGCATTAACCAGTTTTAGTTTGTGATTCTAGATTTGAAAAACACTACATACACAAAGGAGTAAGTAGTACGCATAATAAATGTTCAGAAATCAGAATTCTTTAAGTTAAAAGACCAAAAACATGTGTTTGTCACAATTAAATGAAACACAAATTATAACTAATTTTCAGCAAGATAATTTGAGCATGTCTTTCTATTGTGTCCCTCCCGACGACAAGTGTTACACGTAACTTTAGACCTCTTAAATTTGACATCAGCAAACCCCTTCCAGCATTTAAGCTATGGCCTCCCTACCTTTCTTTTAAAATCAGGTGGCAATAATTTAAGCTCCGACACATAACTTGATATATCCCATGTACTATCACATGGGAGAGGTTCAATAGGAATTGCATATGCATCTTCAAAAAATTTCTTGCTATAAAAGGGAGAGCAATAATTCGATTCATGCAGTCTTTTGTACCTAAGAACAACCATTGAATGTTCGCAAGACATCTCATCAAGTTGAAATCGCCCACAACTATATTTCATGCTTCTTAAGCACACTACGTACCGCTTAGGTCCATCAATAACAATATGCAAAAATTGTGTTGATGGTATTACCTAAAAAAATAATTAATTTTAAATATTAAAATATCCAAGTTTTGAACATAATAAAAAGGCAATTCATACTTTCATAACAACTCAACATTTTCTTGGAGCTTAAGATCATATTTATTTGTCAGATATTTTTTGCAATATCCTCATTGTGTTTCGGGATCCAGGTTTGAATTGTTATTCTCATAAATTCTAGAGTGATACAATCGGAAGCCTCCTTGCTAACATGTTAGTGTTATTTAAGGATTCTGCTATTTTGAAGTCATCGTCCATGTTCGTTTAACTTTTGAATGAGCCCATGACTATACCCAATATCGAACAAATTAATAACTTCTTATCCTCGATCAATCATGTCTATTCTTACCACCAACTCCTCAAATTCTTTAAGTGTATATGTCTTTCCTTGGCAAAAAAAACTTCTTCAAATCTTCCACATTTCTATGAAAATTCTTAGAACATTGTAACACAAATGCCAAATGCAAGCATAATGATCTAAACTAGGATATACCCTTGCAGTTCCCTTCCATATGATTTCATTCCTATCAGACATAAAATACAAATTCTCTCTTTTTTCAAATGCGTCCCTAAATCTTTCAAAGAACCATGTCCATGATGAATCATCTTCATAATCTATTATAGTGTACACGAGTGGAAGTATGTGACTTGTTTCATTACAATAAATATACTTAATTCATACACATCGAAACTAATTTATATGTCACAATTATACTATCATATAAACAACAAGATTCAAACCATACCTCTTGGATTCATTGTGTGCTTGAAATCAGAATTGTCCCACCATATGCGCCTTTCAAGCCTGCCTCGTCAACAACAACTACTGGTCTACAATACTCCCATCCCCCAATAGATGCTTCTAACACAACAAATGCATATAAAAATCTATCACCTTCTTTATTCTCCAAGCTTACAACAGAATCAGGATAGTTCTCCTCCAAAATGTAGAAATAACCTGGAACTTTTGCATATGATTAAGCTAGGCCTCCACGCAACATTTTTATTGTTTTATCTTCATGTTTGCAGGTATGTCAACAAAACACCATGTGATTTCAACATGTCCTTGGCAATATCCTTAGGGGTGTATATTGTCTTTGGATCGGCAAACTTATCAAATATAATAACAACTACTATGTAAATTATTCCTTGACGTCTTGCATAAACTTTGTCACTCACCGAACATGTGTGATTCCCACAAAATTTACGGATCTTGAAAAGTCCAGATTGATTTAAATTTCAAACTTGACGAATTCATTATCCATGAACAATTTTTGGAAGGATACTTTAGGTAATAACTGTTCTATAATCAAACAAATATTATGTCAAATATTTGTATACCAATTTTATACACATAAGATACTCAAAAAATAGATAAACAATTAAACTCTTACCAAGAAGAACTGGAACGTATTATAAGGACTCAAAATTTTTCGAATACTGCAAAGTGTCGCATCACCTCCATAAGTGTACTCTTATTTTTTGTAAATTTGTTTCACAACAATCAACACGTTTACAGCAACCAAATCATTCATCAACATTCATTCCGACCAAATAGACTGAATTATTCGAGCTTAAATCAATATTTGTTCGTCTTGTTCCAACAAATTTTTTTGGTCACTCCACCATAACAATATAATTTGGATTATCCGTAGCCCGATTCTTCAATGTTATACACCATGGATATTTGATAAAGAAATCAACTGTTATTTTCTTCTGATCCAAGAACACTCGTACACCCACATCATTATGTATACAAATTGGTGGACAACGTTCGCTCATAATGTACTTAATCTCAAGTTCATCAACAGTAGTGTCTACTCCTAGTTGCAAAGTTGTCGCATTAACTAGACTATTATATAGGGTGGTAGAATCATATATAATTTCCTCCATCTGGAAATCAATATACTTTCATGTTCTATCACAAATTTATTGTCATGAAATTACATGATACCAAAGTAGAAACAACTTTTATACACATTTTATCAAAATGTATACTCATTTGCATGAATTTGATAAGATGTGTATAAAAGTTGTTTATACTTTGGTAACCTGGAATTATGACAACAAATTTATGATAGAACAGGAAAGTATGTTGATTTCTAGATGGAGAGAATTATATATGATTCTACTAGCCTATATAATGGTCTAGTTAATGCGATAACTTTGCAACTAAGAGTAGACGCTACTATTGGTGAACTTGAGATTAAGTACATTATTAGTGAACGATGTCAACCAATTCACAAACATAATGATGTGGGTGTACGAGTGTTCTTGGATCAAGAGAAAGTAACTGTTGATTTATTTATCAAATATTCATTGTGCTTAACATTGAAGAATCAGGCTATTGATAATCCAAAATATGGTGTTATGGTGGAGCGACAAAATTTTTTTCTTGGAACATCACGAACAAATATTGATTTATGCTCGAATAATTCAGTTTGTTGGTCGTAATGAATGCTGGTGAAGATGTTGATGAATTGGATGATGAAAGATCTGATATAATCAACGACACTATAAATATGTTGATTATTGTGAAACAAATTTACAAAAAGAAAAAGAGTACGCTTATGGAGATGATGCGACACTTTGCAGTAGTCCAAAATTTTTAATTTCTTATAATACGTTCCAGTTCTGCTTGGTAAGAATTTGATTGTTTATTTGTTTTTTAAGTATCTTATGTGTATAAAATTGGTATACAAATATTTGACATAATCTTTGTTTGATTATAAAACAATTATTACCTAAAGTATCCTTCCGAAAACTGTTCATGGATAATGAATTCGTCGAGTTTGAAATTTGAATCAATCTGGACTTTTGAAGATCCATAAATTTTGTGGGAACCACACATGTTCGGTGAGGGACAAAGTTTATGCAAGGCGTCAAGGAATAATTGACATAGAAGTTGTTATTATATTGGATAAGTTTGTCAATCCAAAGACAATTTGCAACAAAGACATGTTGAAATCACATGTTGTTTTGTTGACATACAAGTAGTCATGGTGAACTAAGGAAAAAACAATAAAAATATTGTGTGGAGACCCAGCTGAATCATATGCAAAACTTTCAGGTTATTTCTATATTTTGGAGAGAACTATCCTAGTTCTATTGTAAGCTTGGAGAGTAAAGAAGGTGATAGATTTTTATATGCATTTGTTGCGTTGGAAGCATCTATTAGGGGATGGGAGTATTGTAGGACAGTAGTTGTTGTTAACGAGGCAAACTTGAAGACGCATATGGTGGGACAATTTTGATTGCAAGCACAATAGATCCAAGAGGTTTGATTTAAATCTTGTTGTTTAAATGACAATATAATTTGGTATATAAATTGGTTTTGATGTGTATGAATTAAGTATATTTTTTTGTAATGAAACGGGTCACATACTTCCTTGTACGCTATTGAAAATGATGCATCACGGACCTGGTTCTTTGAAAGACTTAAGGACGCATTTGAAGAAAGAGAGAATGTGTTTTATGTCTGATAGGAATGAAAGCATATGGAAGGGAACTGCAAGAGTATATCTTTGGTTAGATCATTATGCTTGCATTTGGCATTTGTGTTGCAATGTTCTAAAGAATTTTCATAGAAATGTGGAAGATTTGAAGAAGCTTTTTCTTTTTGCCATGGCAAAGGCGTACACACTTCAAGAATTTGAGAAGTTGATGGTAAGAATAGATATGATTGACCGAGGATAAGAGGTTATTTATTCGATATAGGGTATAGTAAATGGTCAAGGACTCATTCAAAAGTTAAATGAACATGAACAATGACTTCAAACATAGCGGAATCCTTAAATAACACTAACATGTTAGCAAGGAGGCTCCCAATTGTATCACTTCTAGAATTTATGAGGATAACAATTCAAACCTGGATCCCGAAACACAATAAGGAGATTACAAAAACTAGAACAGATCCATCAAATAAATTTGATCTTAAGCTCCAAGAAAATATTGAGTTTTCATTAAGATATGAATTGTTTAATTATTATGTTCAACATCTGGATATTTTTATATATAAAACTAATTATTTTTTTAGGTAATACCATCAACACGATTTTTGCATATTGTTATTGATGGACCTAATTGGTACATAGTGTGCATAAGAAGCAGAAAATGTAGTTGTGGGTGATTTCAGCATGATGAGATGTCTTGCTTATATGCAATAGTTGTTTTTAGGTACAGAAGACTACATGAATCGAATTATTGCTCTCCTTTTTGTAGCAAGAAAAAATTTGAAGATGCATATGCAATTACTGTTGAACCTCTCCCATGTGAGAGCTCATGGGATATACAAAGTTATGTGCCGGAGTTTAAGTTATTGCCACTTGATTTTAACAGAAAGGTAGGGAGACCATAACTTGAATGCTAGAAGGGGTTTGCTTATGTCAAATTTAAGAGGTCTAAAGTTACATGTAGCACATGTCGTCGAGAGTGACACAACAGAAAAGCATGTTCAAATTATCCAGCTAAAAATTAGTTATAATTTATGTTTATTTTAAGAGAAAATGGCCAAATGCTCCCTCAACGTATATTCGGATTCCCAACTACACACTTTAATTTTACGGGGGTCATATCACCCCCTACACTATTTAAAACTGAAATTATTACCTCCCTAAATGCTTAGTTGGCAATGTGAGTGTATTTCACTCTCTTTGAGAAAGTGAGCATCAAAAACTATTCCTAAAACTTTACTTTTAATCTCTTTTCAATAAATATAAGTATTTTTAATTATTTATTTTTCTTATTTGTGTTCTTTCTTCTCCATAGCAATATAAACTAAATCTCTCCATCATTCACCATCTCTAAACCGGTGTTGCCACCGCCATTTTTACCGAATTCATTATTGTTGATTCCAAACAAATTTTCAAACTCATGTCATACTCTTGCAAAATCAATCAACCCAAATAAACTGTAGATAAATTTACATATATTTATATCATCCCAAAAAAATTTGGATCAAATTTGAGAAAAATTGATTTGGGTTTATTTCAAGAGTCAAGGGTACTCTTCCACTATTTTCATCCCTAACCGACCACCGCCATCATCATCGAATTTTCTCTGACAAATTAAAGTAATCATCAAATAGGAATATCAAAACAAAAGTATTCAAATTAAAGAATGTTTTTTCAAGTATTTATACTATTTAATTCTGATATGCAATGATTGATTTATCAAGTAAAACGAAAGTGAAAAAATTGAAAGAAAAATCACTGAAGGAGTAAGATCTGCGACAAGTTGTGTAGTTAGGGAGAAAAAAATTGAATCCCCTATTTATAGATGAGATAGGTGATGAGTTTAAAAAAACCTAGATAAAGATCTTTAATAGAAAGAATTAGAGGAGAAAAAAAATCATGAGAATGGTGGAGATGATGAAACTAATGGGGTTGGAAATCATGGACAACGGGGAGATATTATAAATGAAGATGATAAAGATGTGTTAGGGTGTTGAATTGTTGTTGTTAAATTAGGTAGGTGATAAAAGTGGAGGTGGTGACGATGATTTCTCATACGACAATGGTGAAAAAAATGGATGCCCGGCGAGTTCACCTTGTGAGGAAGTTAAAAAAAAAATAGAAGAAGACCCCCAATATATCCCCCTAGTATTTCCCCCAAATCAAGCTTTCACAAAGAAAAAATATTAGGGTTGCAAAAAGATTGAAGAAGAAAGGATGAAGAAGAAGGAGAGAGAGCTTTTTAAAAAAAGATTAATTGGTGAAACACACGTGTCAAGCGCATGTGTTTCACCACAAGGCAGATGGCTGGTTATCACAGTTTAAGGGGTTATTTATTTTATTTTTAAGTAGTTCAGGGGGGTTAATAGGACCCCCATGAAGTATAAGTGTGTAGTTGAAAATCTGAATATAGAATAGATGGTGTTTGACCATTTACTATTTATTTTAATTTAATTGTAACAAACACATATTTTGATGTTTTTGGTCTTTTAACTTAATGTATTCTGATTTCAGAACATTTATTATGGTACTACTTTCTCCTTTGTGTATGTTGAGTTTCACTACTAAAAAATTGTCAAAAAACAACGGCCAAAAGCAACGGACTGCATCGCTTTTTGGGTCAAAATCAACGAAAAAGCGACGCAGTCACTTTCGTCGCTTTTTAGCTCGACGCTTTTCAAAAAGCGACGTACAACGTCGTTTTTAAAAAAGCGACGGACTGCGTTGCTAATAAAACGACGGACTGCGTCTCTTTTAGCGACGGATTGCCTCTCTTTTTTACTATTTTTTTTAAAAAAGCGACGGACTGCGTCGCTTTATATTAATTTTAATTTCTAAAGGGCGACGTAGTCTGTCGGTTTTTTGGAAATTTATTTTTTGAAAATCCCAGAAAAGCGACAGATAAAAGGACACTGTCCGTCGCTTTTCTGGAAATTTTATTTTTAAAAACCCAAAAAAACGACGAACTAAACCACGCTGTCCGTCGCTTTTTCTGCAATATTTTTGACAGTAGCAGCTCACAGCTTCTGCTGCCCACCTGCAAATGCAATTCAATTCAATTCTACACTATTCAGCCCAATCAAACACACACAATTATAAACAATCTAAACAAAACATAAAACAATAAATTTAAAATAACATTCAAAAGTATCTAAATCATAAATTAAAGACTTATAAAGTCTTTTAAAATTCGTTTTAAAATTTCAAAAAGTTCATAAATGTCCAGAGATCTAAACTAGGGAGTGAGATCTACATAATCATCCTCATCACTCTCGTCGTCGGTGTCATCGGTGTCATCGGGAGCCGAAGTAGTAGGTCGACGAGCGAGGTTCATCACTTGTTCTTTGATTTGCTGAACGGTCTCACTCATGCTTTGTTGTTCAGCTACTCTTTTCCGCTCCGACTCTGCTAGTGCCGCTGTAAGTTTAGTTATTT
>JAJOOR010022391.1:0-21559 GCA_036250505.1 Solanum acaule | reverse complement strand
GCAGGAATTTCTAAAAGGGAGAGTCCTGAAAAAATCTTTCCCCTCCATGTCTAGATCTCAACTCCACCATTGTTTTGCGAAACAACTCAAACCACCACTCGTCTTCTCTCCTTACTGCTAGAAAAGACAACAAACAAGACACCACCAAACCACCAGAAATCCTTACCCTCCTTTCTCCCTTCTCACGCTGCTATGAGTGAGGAGCTCCACCCACCGATGAACCGGAGCACAAAAAAACAACCAATAGTAGCTCCGCCTACAACCACACCGTCTGAAATGAAAATCCCACTCCATCCCTTGCCTTTCCAGCGAATGGCAAATGAACCACCAAATCTGACCACCAAAATCCCATCTTGTCCTCTCCACCACTCCGCTGAACACAAAGGAATACCTAGATCTCACAACCAAAACCCCCCTCCATCCTCTTCACCACTCCAGTGAACACAAAAAAACCCCAGATCTCACAACCAAAACCCTCACTCTGTCCTCTTCGTCACTTTAGTGGACGACAAAGGAACCCCCAGATCTCACCAACAAAACCCTAGTCCGTCCTCTTCGCCACTTCAGTGAATGAAAAATGAACTACCAGATCTCACCAGAAAAACATCACTGCTCCACTTCGTTGGTGCTCAAAACTGCGACCAGCAAGCTCAAGCTCACGCAACCAACAAGCAACCCTCCCCTTTTATGTTTTTTTCCCCCATTTTTAGGTTTTTTGGTCAACACCAACTAACAACAATGATCCAGGTCTTCATCAACCCTCAATTTCTGGTGAGATTTGCTACTCTAGCATCATATGTTTTGGTTTCAAGTCTATTTTGATCTTCCCTGTGTTTCTTTTACTTTTTATTTGTGAGAATGTCTTTTGTTAGTTGATTGATTCAAAAGTTTAGTGCTATTAGTGGAAGTACTTTTTGGAGTCTTTTATGTTTCTAGTTAACTAGATCTAGGAGTCCTAATTAGTTGATGTTAGTCAGTTAGCAGGTAATGAGTTAGTGCTAAACTAATGCCCTATTATTTTTTTCTCGATTTGTTTGTTTCCAAGTTCTATTTAAAGACTTGTATCGTTGTTTTCAAAAGCAATAGAAAAGATTAGTTTCTCTGTGTTAACATCTTATTCGAGTAGTCATTCATCTCTTTTGCCAACATCTTTGGCGGTGTTGTTTAATTTTAGTGAGGTTGTTGTTATTTTAGTATAGCTTTAATCTACTCTTTAGATTTGGATAGAAAAGTTAAAACTCAACAAGTTATATTCTTTTTTTGTTAAGTTTGATTAAGTATTATTACATTTTTTTTAGTGTTGATAATTTTAGTTTAGATGGGTGTTGTAATTTTGGTTGTTCTCCAGTGATGGAGAACTTTTCCAGGCAACCTTTTTGTTCATTAAATAATGATCTATTATTATGGTTAGTTTTGGTTAATTTTGATGGCAGTTCATATTTTTTTTCCCACCTTTGTTAACCTACTTTGTTTGATTAATAATTTTCCATTGTTAGTGATTGTTGTTAAGAACTATTTTTCATTAATTCTTTACTTCTCTATTTGACTTTAAGTATTACATAATAAATTTACTTTTAGTGATTATTGTTAAGAACTATTTTGCATTAATTCTTTACTTCTATGTTAATTTTGAATATTAGATAATAAATTTACTTTGGTTATCATTACATTGTTATTGTTTTTAGGTAATTCATATTTCAAATAACTTTGTCTTTTACATTTAGTAGTTCACTCTATTTAAGTTGGTGTTTAAGAAGATCTGGATAATCTCAAACAAATTGAAAAGAGTATTAGTAGTTTTGTTATAGTTATTGTGTATTGTTGTTACAAATGATTTATATATGTTGTATATTGTTGTTTTCTACAGATTTAGCTAGCACGGGAAAAGATCCTAATGTAGTTGACGTGCAGTACAATTGTACCTTGAAGGTGACTTTTACAAGGTTAGATTTAAAAAAAAAATTAAACTTCTGATGCACAACAATCTTTCTCTAGAAAATATGGATAACGGATGATCTTGATCTTTCTCAATAGTTTTTTTTCAATTTATTTAACAAATATTTTCTCACTCTTCAATTTCTGCATAATGGATGATCTCAAAGAGGTAAAGAAAACAAAAAAATGTATATCTTGGCTCATTTTTCTTGTTTGTCTTGGCTTTTCCTTGCTTATTTTACTTTCTTGAGAATTCAAAGTTGGGTAACAGTTTCTTTAGTCTTCCTGAAGTTCATCAACAATTTATTGAGTTATTGACAAAGATGCTTCCATTGGACATTGAGAATGGGTCGATCCGTTGAAAATCATAATCAATTACTGGTAGTCAAGTAAGTACCCAAGGTAAAAGACTTTTAGATTCACTCATGAAAGATCTAAAGCAATATAGAGTTATCAGTGCATGTGTGGATGCTAGAATAGAATTAGATAAATTGTTTAGTGAATGAACTGAGAATGGAACTAAAGAATTTAACATCCACTTTGGTGGAAAATGCACAAAGTTAGATTTCTAATTCAAGCTTAAATAACTTGTGATATATTAGTTATTCCATTTTTAAGTGTCGCATCCGAATCTGTGTTTTGTACGGGAGGACGTTTTCTTGATTTATTTAGGATTTCATGGTTCCTTAATTGGTTCATGTTTTAGTCTGTCTTCAATATTGGCTACGAAGTGAATAAATAAAGTAACTTATTTCTATTGAAGAATATCTAGATAATCTCGAGCAAACTGAAAAAAGTATTAGTTCTTTTATTATATTTATTGTATATTATTTTTGCAAATAATTTATATTTGTTATATATTGTGGTTTTCTTCAAATTTAGAAAGAACGGGAAAAGATCCTACCATAGTTGACGTGTAGTATAGTTGTACCTAGAAGGTGACTTTTACAAATTCAGTTTTTAAAAAATTAGACTATTGTATAATCGAGAAGCACCTGGGTTATGACAAAAAATATGTTTATGAAATGTAGGAACAATTTAATAGCCACAAAATGACGCAAATGCCAACAGGAAATGCTGAAGATTTCTAAGCTTTTAGAGTTACCATGGTTTGGATTATCAACAGGGAATAACAATGGTATGACCCTAACTTAAATAACACATGAATTGATAGAGGCTAATAAATATACTGGTTAAGCTAGATATATTTCACATTGAGAAGGATGGGAAACACACTTGGATAGATCATACTATTCTTGCTCAAGAATTTTGAACCAAACATTTATAAATGCTAGTTAATAGATACGAACCAAAGAAGTAATTGAAATTTTTTTATAAGGTGACTAAAATTTAAAATTGTTAGTGAATTGATACAATTCAACATTCAGAGAAATGATTAAAATACAATCTTGAAGCTAAGTGGAATAAGTCGCAACATCCTTTTATTTGTTTCGTTATTATTTTATCTTCCTTTTCTATTATGACCAACATTCTTTTTGTTTATTGTGATACTTGAATCTTTTTTTTTACCGAAAGATTCATATTTGAATCTTCTTTAGTTGATAGATTCCAATTAAATTCAACTTCAACTAGTGAGAGCTTGTTAATACACAGTAGAGTGGAAGGAAACATGACGAGATAATCAAAATAAGATTAACAATTTATTTTATTTGTAAAATCCATACTAACCAAAAGTAGAAAAAGAAGAAAACTATTATCCAACGATACTAGAATATTGTTGAAAATATATGATATTATAAAGTAGGATAGACATCAGGTTTATATGAATTACCTTATACAGGGATCAATGGAATGCTATTTTATGTTTCTCCCTATTCCTTGCATGATATGATAATTTCCATCATTTTCGTATCTTGTCAAAAGATTTGAACCATAATGACTATATTTTAATTTAAAATATGATTTGTATTTTTCGAAAGGTTATCTTCACATATATCACGCAATATCAACCAAGTTACATGTGAACATAGTCTTCCGGATAATACTAATCATATTTTAAATGACAATATTGTCAATTATGGCTCAAATTTTTTGACAAGATATGAAAATAATAGAAATTATCATATCACGTACGGAATATCGAGAAGAATAAATTTTGTTCCATACATAACCTCTATAAGACAATTCATATAAACATTATATCTGTCTTATTTTAGAACATCAGATATTCTAAAAAGTTTCTAGTATTGTTCAACAATAGTTTGAATCTTCTTAACTTTTGGTTATTTGATATTTGAAAATTAAAAGAAATTTTTAAAATTTATTTTTAAAATCTCGTCATTTGTTCTTGCATTCCAAAGTGTACTAATAGGCTCTCACTAGTTGACGCTGAATCTGATTGAAATCTTTCAACTATAGAAGATCTAAATATGAACCATTCAGCAAAAGAACACTCAAGAATCAAAACAAATAAAAAGAATGTTAGTTTTGAGAATAAAAAAAGGGAGAGTAAACAATAACGACAAAAAACAAAAGGATGTTGCAATTTCTTCAACCTATCTTCAAGATTGCACTTTAATCATTTATCTGAATGTTGAATTGTATCAATTCATTTACCATTTTAAATTTAAGTCATCTTATAAACTCCGTCAATTACTTCTTTGGTTCGCCTTTGTTAACTACCTTTTATAAAGGTTTATTTCAAAATTCGTAAACTGTAATGATCCTCGAGTTCATTGTTGTGTGATTTTATTGTTTTACCCATTCTCGTAGCTTTTGTATGGTGCTGAGTTGGGTGACATTTTTCCGAGGTGGTCAGGTGAGTTTTGAGTAGTTTTTGCCATTCTGGAGGCTTAATGTTTGAAAAAGTTGATTGCAGTCAACATCTGGATATTTTAATGTCGAGTTGAACTTATGTCAATTCTATTAGCTTTGGAAGGGTAATTTTTCTCTAGTTGATGATCAGTTTGGGTGTAGAGGCTTTCATTTGAAATTTGTTTAATTAGGCGTGTTAGCTTTTGAGTTTTGCCCAAAGTTTGACCTTGGTCAACTTTCTTGGTAAACATACTTGAATGGAATTATGTGAGCGCGGATAGCTCTCGAATGCCGAGTTTGGCCTAGAACGACCTTTGGTTCACTTTTCGATGTGATCGTGATGACCCCTTGGCGCTTAGAGGTTTGTTTGACATTTCTTTATAAGGGTTGTCTTTGGTAAAAGTTTTGACCAAATGACTTTGTTGGTTGTTTCATCGATCTTTTTGAGTTTGGAATGTTGTTTCCACTAGGTAGCATAGTTTGTTTGCATTGACGGATTTAGACCGAATTCCAAGCCCCTGACAGAGGACTTTGGCTTCCTTGTGGAACTACTAATGTAGTGTTACTGGTACCGCGTTCATAGAGACCAAGTGTCTGGGCCTCTACATTCATGTGGGTCTTGCCGCATTCGCGAAGGGTAACCCCCTTCACGGTCATTGTGCCTTGGCTCCATTCATAAAAGGTTGACTGCCTAGCCTCTGTGTTCGCAAGCCTCCTGCCGGTTTGCAGAGGGTCAGCTCGGCTGACCTACATGATCACATGTGGTCTCCACGTTTGCGAAGGCCACTTAACTAGTAGTTGGTGTTTTAAAAGACCCTTTTTTCAGATTGCATATATCATTTGGAATTTGGTGTATAGGCGATTTAGAGAGATTGTTCTGAAGGATTTGAGTGTTTCTTTGTGGAATTGATCAGGCAATTACATGGGCACAACTCGGTAGTGATAAATCATCCGTTTTACTTGTTTTTTCTCCACAAATTTTTCCTTAATTCTCCATTTTTTATTCCTTTTGAGCTAAATTAATGGGGGTACTATTTTCGCTCGATGGTAGCTCAGATTGTGCCCATTTTCGAGGCATAACTTCCTTGAGAAATTAGGGACCTCATGACGGAGTAGATTTTGTTACTCTGTATGCGGGTCCCATATTTGCATATTTTGGGTCTCTTTCCATTTCTGATTTCCTTTATTGATTTGGGTATTGTTGTGTTTGTTTTTGTGTTCCCGTGGAATTGTTGATAGCTTTACATCACTCGAAGGCCCTTTGAAAGGAAAAAGCACCCGAGTTGTAGTTCATGTGTGATTCGACCTTGAAGTAGGTTATAGTTTCTCTTTCCTTAGACTTGGCTCAGTTAGATTAATTGTATTTTGAGCAGTATTGTATGTATAGGTTGGAATTTAAGATTAGTTTAGGATTTTTTTATAGTTAGTTGATTTATAGCCATTATTGGGTTGCTTAGTGTTGTTTTAGCCAGAAAACCTTAGTTTAGGTTGATCCTTATGGTTGAAATCTTGGCTTATTATTCTTGTTTGTCTTTGCTCTTTTTCTTGATGATTTTACTTTTTGAGAATTCAAAGTTCGGAAACAGTTTTTAGGGTCTTCTTGAAGTTCATCATATGATCTTTTCTTCTATAATTAAATTTTACATGAAACAAGACTATCCAGTATCCCTTTTTCATAGTTTTAATTAAGTTTAACAGGTTTTTTTTATTAGTGGTTTGAGGCTAGGGTTCAGAGCTTTTTTCTCTAATTTTTTTGGATATCCTTTTAGGAGTATTAAGTCAATGAAATGTTATTTGATTTTGATTAAACAAAGAGAGGAACAAAGTAGAAGGAAAATGATATACAAGGTTCATGGTATATGTAACTGTATTTTCCTTGGTAAGTTAACAGATAAGTCAAGAATGACTAATTAGTCACTTCATATTGTAAGAGTAGGATATTTAGGATATGTGTCTGAAGAGTATGCAACAATTTATTGAGTTATTGACAAAGATGCTTCCACTAGACATTGAAAATGCGTCAATCGGTTAAAAATTAGAATCAATTACTGGTAGTTAGGTAAGTACCCAAGGTAAAGGACTTTTAGATTCACTCATGAAAGGTCTAAAGCAATATACAACTGTCAGTGAAGGTGTGGATGCTAGAATAGAATTAGATAAATATTTTTGTGAATAAACTTAGGATGACACTAAAGAATTTAACATCCTATTTTGGTGGAAAATGCACAAAGTTAGATTTCCAATTCAAGCTTAGATAGCTTGTGATGTATTAGTTGTTCCATTTTCAAGTGTGGCATCCGAATCTGCGTTTAGTAAGGGAGGGTTTCTTCGTGATTCATTTAGGAGTACCTTGTTCCTAAATTGGTGCATGTTTTAGCGTGTCTTCAAGATTGGCTACTAAGTGCATAATTAAAACAACTTGTTAGTGTTGAAGAAAATCTAGATAAACTCGCGCAAATTGATAAAGGTATTAGTACTTTTATTATATTTATTGTATATTATTTTATCAAATAATTTGTATTTGTTGTATATTCTAGTTCCTTTCAGATTAATCTAACACGGGGAAAGATCCTAACATACTTGACGTGTAGTACAGTTGTACCTAGAAGGTGACTTTTACAAGTTCAGTTTTTTTTAAAAATAGACTATTGGGTAACCGAGAAGCTCCGGGGTTATGCAAAAAGTTTGTTGAAGAAATGTAGGAATGATTTAATTGCCACAAAATGACGCAAATGTCTAAAGGAAATGCTGAAGATTTCTAAGCTTTTAGAGTTACCATGGTCTGGATTATCAACTGGGAATAACAATGGTATGACTCTAAATTATATAATACATGAGTTGATAGCGGCTAATACATATAGCGGTTAAGCTAGATAAATCTCACATTGAGAAGGATGGGAAACACACTTGGATAGATCATATTGTTCTTGCTGATGAATTTGGAAATAAACCTTTATAAAGGGTAGTTAATAAAGATGAACCAAAGAAGTAATTGACAAAAGTTTTTAAGGTAACTTAAATTTAAAATTGTTAGTGAATTGATAGAATTCAACATTCAGAGAAATGATTCAAATGCAATCTTGAAGCTAGTGGAAGAAGGCGCAACATCCTTTTATTTGTTTCGTTATTATTTTATCTTCCTTTTCTATTACGACCAACATTCTTTTTGTTTGTTTTGATACTTGGATATTTTTTTACCGTAAGATTCATATTTGAATCTTCTTTAGTTTAAAGATTTCAATTAAATTCAGCTTTAACTAGTGAGAGCTTGTTAATACACTGTAGAGTGGAAGGAAACATGACGAGATAATCAAAATAAGATAAACAATTTATGTTATTTGTAAAGTACATACTAACCAAAAGTAAACAAGAAGCAAACTATTATCGAACGATACTAGAAATTTATTGAATATATATGATATAATCAAGATTGGCTACGAAGTGAATAATTAAAACAACTTGTTAGTGTTTAAAAAGTTTAGATAACAAATTGAAAAAGGTATGAGTACTTTTATATATTTATTGTATATTATTGTTGCAAATGATTTATATTTGTTGTATATCGTTGTTCTCTTCAGATTAGCTAGCACGGGAAAAAATCCTACCAAAGTTGACGTGTAGTACAATTATACCTAGAAGGTGACTTTTAGAATGTTAGTTTAAAAAAAATTTAGACTATTGCAAACCCGAGAAGCTATTTGGTTCATGCAAAAAGTCTACTGAAGAAATGTAGGAACATTTTAATGGCCACAAAATGACGCAAATGCCAAAAGGAAATGCTGAAGATTTCTAAGCTTTTAGAGTTACCATGGTGTGGATTATCAACAGGGAATAACAATGGTATGACTCTAACTTATACAACACATGAATTAATAGAAGCAAATACATAAAATGTGTAAGCTAGATAAATCTTTGATTGAGAAGGGTGGGAAACACACTTGGATAGATCATACTATTCTTGCTGACAAATTTTGAAATAAACCTTTATAAAGGGTAGTAAATAAAGACGAACCAAAGAGGTAATTGACAAGAGTTTATAAGGTGACTTAAATTTAAAATTGTTAGTGAATTGATACAATTCAACATTCCGAGAAATGATTAAAATGCAATCTTGAAGCTAAGTGGAAGAAGTCACAATATCCTTTTATTTATTTCATTATTATTTCATCTTCCTTTTCTATTACGACCAACATTCTTTTTGCTTGTTTTGATACTCAAATATTTTTCTTACCAAAAGATTCATACTTGAATCTTCTTTAGTTGATAGATTCCAATTAAATTCAGCTTCAACTAGTGAGAGCTTGTTAATACACTATAGAGTGGAAGGAAACATGACGAGTTAACCAAAATAAGATTAACAATTTATTTTATTTGTAAGATACATACTAACCAAAAGTAAACAAGGGAAGCAAACTATTATCAAAGATACTAGAAATTTGTTGAAAATATATGATATTATAAAGTAGGATAGACATATGGTTATATGAATTACCTCATAGAGGTCATCGATGGAATAAAATTTTATCTTCTTGCTATTCCTTGCATGATATGATAATTTCCATCATTTACGTGTTATGTCAAAAGGTTTGAACCATAATTGACAATTTTTTAATTTAAAATATGATTTTTATTATTCGAAAGACTATCTTCACATATATCACGCAATCTCAACCAAGTTACATGTGAACAATATTGTCAATTATGACTCAAAATTTTTGACAACACATGTAAATGATGGAAATTATTGTATCGAGAAGAATACAACTTTGTTCCATCAATAACCTCTATAAGACAATTCATATAAACATTATGTATATCTTACTTTAGTACATCAGATATTTTTAACAAGTTTCTAGTATCGTTCAACTATAGTTTGCTTCTTCTTCACTTTTGATTATTTGATATTTTAAAAATAAAAGAAATTGTTAAACTTATTCTTATAATCTCGTCATGTTTTCTTGCATTCCAAAGTGTATGTACTAACAGGCTCTCACTAGTTGAAGTTGAATTTGATTGAAATCTTTCAACTAAAGGAGATTAAATATTAATCATTCAACAAAAAAACACCCAAGTATTAAAAAAATAAGAAGAATGTTGGTTGTGAGAAAAAAAAAGAGAGATAACAATACGACAACAAAGAAAAGGATGTTGACTTCTTTCACCTTAAATCAAGATTGCATTTTAATCATTTATCTGAATGTTGAATTGTATTAATTCATTTACAATTTTAAATTTAAGTCGTCTTATAAACTTTGTCAATTACTTCTTTTCTCCGCCTTTATTAATTACATTTTATAAAGGTTTATTTCAAAATTCATCAATTGTAATGACCCTTGAGGTCATTTTTGTGTGCTTTTACTATTTTCCCCTTCTTGTAGCTTCTGTATAGCTTTTTTATGATGCTGGGATGGGTGACATGTTTCCCAAGGTGGTTGGGTGAGTATTGAGTGGTTTTTTACATTTGGGAGGCTTAAGGTTTGCAAGAGTTGACTTCAGTCAACATCTAGATATTTTGATGTCCAATGGATATTTTGTTAGTTCCATCAGCTATAGAAGGATCATTTTGGTATATTGTTATGATCGGTACATGTGTCAAGGCTTTTGTTTGGAGTTTGTGTAATTAGGTGTTTTAGCTTTTCAGGTTTGCCCAAAGTTTGACCTTGGTAAACTTTCTTTCTAAACACGCTTCGAATGGAATCATGATAGTGTGGTTAGCTCTGAAATGCCGAGTTTTGTGTAGAATGACTTTTAGTTTAATTCTCAAGGTAATCGTGATGACCTTGTCGCATTTAACGTTTTGTTTGGAATTTCTGTACAAGTGTAAACTATAGTCAACATTTTGAACAAATCAGTTTTGTTGGTTGTTTCATCAATTTTGCTAGGTTCGGCATGTTGTTTCCGACTAGGTAGCATATCTCATATGCATTGTTGATGGGATTCTGAAAGAATTTCGAACCCAAACGGAGGATTATGGCATCCTTGTGGAATTGTTGATGTAGTGCTATTGGTGAAGTGTTGATGGAGCCGCATTCGTGGATACCAAGTGCTAGGGCCTCTGCGTTCACGTGGGTCTCACCGCGTTTGCAAAGGGTCACCCCTTTCACGGGCCTGTCATAGCCCGAACCTACACCACGGATGTGGCCGACATTTGAGAAATTTGGTTGGTCCCCAAGAGAACTCTCATTCCTACTCACTACAAGCAGAACACTAACTCAAACATACACAAACATCAAAACCGAAGAATTAATGATAAACAACTTAGTAAATGTTAAAATTTATCTGAAAATACTGAGTATTAAACATAAAATTCTAAATATAATATCTGAAACTGAATATTGTAAGACTGAGACTGTTTATCTATGAAGCCACTAATGTAAAAAGATAGGCGTCAGGAAAAGACTCACGACACCCCAAAGCATTACTACTAAAGAATCATAAAATTAGAGTCCTTTGAATGGAAGGAGGCCTCACCGAAGGCTGACGAGCGTATGATGTGATCTCAATGAAACTCTTGTTGATGATCCTAAGTATTTGAATTTGCACAATGAAATGATGCAGGTCAAATGATATCTGTACATGGAATCTACGAATATGTAACAGGGTTGAATAACACAATTAACTAAACTGAAATGCTGAAAGTAACTCAACTGAAATATAGTATAAATCATGATTAAGATCATTTAAGCTCTTTGTAACAACCCGACTTTCCAAAACGTCTAAATTACTCGTATCTTCGTGGAAAGACAAGGAGGGTGAGTAATAAATTAAAAATGATGTGGTATGTCATATTTTAAGTGTTCAAGGGTTGTATCTCAAGTTTTGAAGTTAAGTAAGTGGCAAAATAAAAGTTGGCAAAAGTTATTGTAAGTTCCTTTTTAAAGATTTGTCTAAAATTTGGGTCAAATGTCTTGGATATTTTCTCCCAATATATAAAGAGTTAGAAGGACTATCACCCATTAAATCGAAGACCTACGAGTCTAGTTTGCAATGCACAAAACCCCATATCAAACCAAAATCAGAGCAAAAAGTTATAAGGGTTTTATTAGGGACTGCCGAGTAGAATCCGGGTAGGGTCAAACATATGGTATGTCGGCTTATTTAACGTTTTAAGCCATGAAACCATTCCATTTTAGTTCCAAACCAGAGATAAAGCTTAAAACAGAGTTTCTATAGAGTTCTAGCATGATGAATGTTAGTTTTTGACGATTTCTACCATTAAACATTGCCCCCGTGCCTAGAAACGTAATCCCTACACGTGCCAATTGTTTTTCCCTTTTATTAGCTGCATTTGGAGCTGCTTTTTGAAGATATAAATTTGTAGTTATTGGTGTTTCTTCAAGGTTTACACTTGGTTAACTAAGCTAATCATTTCAGGACCCTTTTATTGTTGTTTTTATGAATTTCTACGGACGTTTCGACAAGTTGGGCTAATATGGCAAATCTGCCGATTTAAGATTATTTATGAACTGTTTAGAGTTGCGTACCAGCTGTGTATATATAGTATTTGCGAAGCTTAGGACATAAGGAACAACTTTCGCGAATGATCTACGGTCTTTCGAGCGTTCATTGGAAAGGTATGTTAAGGCTATTCCCTACTTACGGCATGTTTCCTTAAAGCTTAGGAGCAATGTAATTGGGTTGTTATCCTTGTTACCCTTGTAGCCATTATTGTTGATTGTTGGCTGTTCGAGTTGATATAATCCACCCTTATCAGGATTCTTATTCAGATGGTAGCATCCTTATGTTGGACACGACTTAGAGGCTATTTGTATAGGTTGCTTATAACTAAATTGCTCGCTTTTAGCGATTGGATTGTTATTGTTGCCCTTAGGGCTATTGTGGTTAGCTGCAGGAATGTGATATATTCATAGAAGGGTTATGTTCTGCTTACAGGGTTATATGGACGCCTAAAAGGGCTATGAGTTGCCTACGGGGCTATATTGATGCCTAGAAGGGCTATGAGTTGCCTACAGGGCTATATTGACGTCTAAGAAGGCTATGTACTTCCTACAGGGCCATGTTCTAAGAGGGCTATGAGTTGTCTATAAGCTATATTGATGCCTAAGAGAGTTATGTGCTACCTACGTGGCTATATTAATGCCTAAGAGGGCTACATGACTGCCTACGAGGCTAGGGGACTACCGATAGGGGTATATAGGTTGATTGGCACCTTCCGGGCTTATGGGGGCTTGAGTAGGTGGTCTTGTGTGCTGTTTGTACCTATCGAGCTTATGGGGGCTTTGGTAGGTTGTTGTTTTATTATTTTTGATAAGTTTAGATTTAGGAGCAGGTTAATACACTTATCTTATCCTTGATTTATTTATCAGATTATTCAAGTATATCAGGATACTTCCTCATAGTTTATAGTCTTTCATACTCTATACATTATTTTGTACTGACGCCCCATTGCCTTGGTGGCGCTGCATTCATGCATGCAGGTCCTGACAGACGACCGAGTAGACCTCCTCAGCAGTAGGATTGCCTTTTATCCGGTTGGCTTGCCCCTTTCCTCCGGAGCTGCCAGAGTTAGGAGGTTTGTTACCTTTTGTTGTATATATCTTTATGGGTAGGCTGGGGCCCTGTCTCGCTAACGTTTACTACTCTTAGAGGCTTGCAGACTAGTGTGTGGGGCATATAGCTACGTTATGGCCATACTGGTCTATGTTGTTGGTTTGCTGAAGCTTGTTAGATGTTTGATGTATTGTATTGGTATATACCTGCTTTTAGTTTTGGTATAGATATCATGGTGGCCTCGATGGCCCAATCAGGACTTCTGTGCTAGTTGGCTATTTATTTATATGATCTCCTGGGAGTAGTTGTTTCTTTTATAGATCAGTTGACAGGGGCCTTGCCGGCCAAGGGCTTAGTTTTAAGCCGAGATATACTTGTTTGTTTTCCTGATTGTGTGTGGCTGCCATGCGCTAGTAACAAATGGTTCAGCAAGGTCGGCTCGGGACTGAGTTTTGGCATTAGGAGCCAGTTGTGCCCCTCAATTTTGGGGCGTGACAAACTTGGTATGAGAGCAACGTCGTATCCTAGGGAGTCTGCAAGCCATGTCTAGTAGAGTCTTGTTTATAAATGTGTTGTGCACCACATCCGATAAGCAAGAAGCTACCGGGCATGTTAGAATGACTATCTATCTTTTGCTTACCTCGTGCTATAGAGCGGTGTCTTAAGGGTTGAGGTTTCTGGCTTATAATTGATACTTGTATGCAGATAGAGATGACTGACACTAGACAGACCACAACTAGCCAGGGGCTAGATACAACTGCAAGCGAGGGTACCGGTAAGGTACCACTGGTGGAGGTAGCTAGCCCATTGTGAGACCCAGGGGGAGATATCTTCTCAGCCCCCTATAGCTTCTCCACCGCCTCAGGAGCCTCCGAGGGCTACAGGACTTCCGGCTCCACCAACAATACCACCTCTAGTTCATCCTATTCCTTCTGATAAGGATTTTAAGAGTGCAGTATGTATGTTAGCACAGTTAGTAGCTGCACAGTGCCAACCAGTTGCGCCAGATGTTGCCAGACCTTCTGAAGGGCCCGGAAGTTCGAGAGTTCGTGAATTTCTTGCCTTGAATCCTCCACAGTTTACATGGACAGATAGCAGAGAAGACCCTCAACATTTTATTGATCAGCTTCATAGGATCTTTAGAGTCATGCATGCCTCAGTGACTGAGTCAGTTGAGTTAGCAACATTTCGATTGAGCGATGTTGCAGTATTGTGGTACGAGAGTTGGGAGAGATCTAGGGGAAAAGATGCATCCCTACCCACTTGGGATAGCTTTACAGAAGCTTTCACAAATCACTATTTGCCTCGAGAGATTAGGGTTGGCCGGGTGGACCAGTTTCTGAACCTCCGACAGGGCAGCATGAGTATCCGAAAGTACAGGCTGAGATTTGATTCATTGGCTAGATATGCACCATCATTTGTTGATAGGATGCATAATAGGGTGCGCATATATTTGTGGGAGGGCTCGACTCACACTATATCGATGATTGTTCTACCGCTGCACTAAATGATATTATGGATATCTCGCGAATTCAGGCATTTGCACAATGCATAGAGGATCGCCGACATTTACAGTATATGAGTGAGAGGGTCGAGAGAGAGAGACAAAAGAAGGCTAGGCCCGCTTGTTCACAGGGAGATTTTCAGGGTGGTCCCAGACCCCGATATTCTATTAGGCCACCTAGACCTCTACCATAGTAGTTCCAGGGTAGTAGATTTAATCGTTAGGAACAGTCAAGCCCAAGTGAGGGTTCACAAGCATCTGGCTCGCAGCAGCAAAGGGATTTAAGCTAGGCTAGGACATCCCCGTCGCGTTGCGCTACTTGCGGTAGGATGCATTTCGGGAGGTGTAGACAGGGTTCAACAGGTTATTGTTCTTGTGGACTGGAGGGGCATGAGTGGAGAAACTACCCTACCATAGGCCAGGGTAGTATAGGTCAGTCGACCAGGTCAGCAGTAGGTTCCTCCTCATCAACACAGTCTACAGGGCGTGGAACCTAGACTTCAACACGTAGAGGTAGAGGCGGAGGCAGAGAGGGAGCATCTAGTTCTGGTAGTGGACAGAACCGTATGTATTCATTAACTAGACGACAGGACTCAGAGTCATTACCAGATGTTGTGACAGGTACATTGATTGTTTCATCCCATTGTGTTTATTCTTTGATAGATCCTGGATCTACTTTGTCTTATGTTACTCCATTTATTGCGGGGAAGTTATGTATAGTAGCAGAGTCATCAGATTGACCCTTTATTGTATCTACACCTGTTGGTGAGTCTATTGTTTCCAGGAGAGTCTATCGAGGTTGCACGATAGAAATTATCGACCGTCAGACCTCTGTAGATCTCGTAGAGTTAGAGATGGTTGATTTTGAAGTTATTATAGGTATAGACTGGTTAACGTCTAGTTATACTAATGTTGAGTGCCGGACAAAGATTGTTAGATTCCACTTTCCAAGAGAGGTAGTTTGGGAATGGAAAGGCGATACATCAACGCCAAAAGGTAAGTTTATTTCCTATCTTAAGGCGAGGAGGATGATTACCAAGGGTTGTATTTATCATCTTGTTCACGTTCATGATATAGATGCAGAATCGCCAACTCTTTAGTCTATTCTGATAGTTAATGAGTTTCTAGATGTATTTCCAGACGAGCTCCCTGGTATCCCTCCAGAATGGGAAATTTATTTTGCTATCGATATGCTACCAAGTACACAACCCATATCTATCCCTCATTATAGAATGGCTCATGCTGACCTAAAGGAGTTGAAGGATCAGCTGAAAGACTTACTGGATAAAGGCTTGATTAGGCCTAGTGCTTCACCATGGGGTGCACCAGTGCTGTTCGTAAGAAAGAAAGATGGCTCACTAAGAATGTGTATCGATTATCGACAGCTGAATAAGGCAACTATAAAGAATAAGTATCCCCTTCCGAGGATAGATGACTTGTTTGATCAGTTACAAGGTGCTAAGTGTTTCTCAAAGATTGATTTAAGATCAGGGTGCCACCAGATACGAGTTCGGGAGAAAGACATTCCAAAGATAGGTTTTAGAACTAGATATGGACACTTTGAGTTCATGGTAATGTCTTGTGGATTAAGTACTGCCCCAGCAATGTTCATGGACCTGATGAATAGTATATTCAGGCCGTATCTAGACTTGTTTGTGATTGTATTTATTGATGATATTTTGCTGTATTCACGTTCAAAAGATGAGCATGAAAATCATCTGCGAGCAGTCCTTTAGGTTCTTCGAGATCGAGAACTTTATGCAAAATTTGCTATGTGTGTGTTCTGGTTAGACTCTGTAGCTTTCTTAGGCCATATTGTATGTATCAGATGCAGGCATTGCGGTTGATACACAAAAGATTGAAGCCGTAAAGACTTGGCCCAGACCTATGACTCCGACTGAGGTTCGTAGTTTCTTAGGGTTAGCTGGGTACTACAGAAGGTTTGTAGAGGGTTTTCTTCAATTTTAGCCCCATTAACGAAGCTGACTAAAAAAACAGCTAAGTTCCAGTGAACTGAGGCTTGTTAGCATAGTTTCCGGGAGCTGAAGGACAGGTTAACATCAGCACCAGTTCTTGCATTGCCAGACGGTTTAGAAGGCTATGCAGTGTATTGTAATGCTTCTGGTGTTGGGTTGGGATGTTTTCTAATGCAACATGGTAAGGTTATTGCATATGCTTCAAGGCAGTTGAGAAAGCATGAGAAGAACTATCCGACCTACGATTTAGAGTTGGTTGCAGTTGTGCATGCGCTAAAGATCTGGAGACACTATTTGTTTGGCGTTTATGTTGACATCTTCACAGATCATAAAAGCCTTCAATATATCTTTAGACAAAAGGAGTTAAATCTGTGACAACGTCGATGGCTTGAGTTACTGAAAGATTACGACGTGGACATTTTATATCATCCAGGAAAGGCGAATGTGGTAGCTGATGCCCTCAGTCGAAGGTCTATGGGTAGTTTATCATATTTAGGTGTTGAGAAGTGTGGGCTAACACGAGAGCTTCTTCAGTTAGTTAGCTTGGGAGTCAGATTGTTAGAGGCAAAAGATAGTGGGGTAACAATTCAGGACACAACCGTATCATCTCTAGTTGTAGAAGTAAAATCACAGCAATAAGAAGATCCTACCTTAGAGCAGCTCAGAGCCAAGGCTCAAAATCAACAGAGTTTAGAATTTGATATAGCAGGAGATGGAGTCCTTAGATATAGTGGTCGATTATTTGTTTCGAATGTTTCAGGGCTTCCGCATCGGATTATGGAAGAGGCACATCATTCCCGTTATTATATTCACCCTGGTTTGACGAAGATGTTTCATGATATTAGGGAGATCTATTGGTGGTACGGGATGAAGAAAAACGTTGTTGAGTTTGTGGCACAGTGTCCTAACTGCCAACAGGTGAAGGTTGAGCACCAAAAGTCCGTTAGGCTAGTTCAGGAGATAGCCATTCCTTTGTGGAAGTGGGAAGCAATTAATATGGATTTTATTACAGGGTTACCTCGATCGCATCGCAGGTTTGACTCTATTTGGGTAACTGTTGATAGACTAACAAAATCATCCCACTTCTTACCAGTCAGGGCTACTTTTACGGCCGAAGACTATGCAGGGCTCTATATTAAAGAGATTATTAGGCTACACGATGTCCCAGTATCTATTATCTCTGATAGAGGAGCACAATTCACCCCCAACTTCTGGAAGTCCTTCCAGAAAGGACTGGGGACACAGGTTAATCTTAGTACAACCTTTCACCCTCAGACAGATGGCCAGGCTGAGCGCACAATTTTGACACTCGAGGATATGCTATGGGTGTGTACGCTAGACTTCAAGGGGAGTTGGGATGACCACTTATCTCTTATAGAGTTCGCATACAATAATAGTTATCATTCCAGCATCGGGATGACACCTTATGAGGCTTTGTATGGGCAAAAATGTAGATCCCCCATTGGATGGTTCGAGGTAGGTTAGTCAGGGTTGATTGGACCTGACTTAGTACAGCAGATAGTGGAGCAGGTCAAGCTCATACGGGAGAGGTTGCTAATAGCTCAAAGCCGACAGAAGTCATACTCAGATGTGCGACGAAGGGACTTGGAGTTTTGCGTCGATGACTGGGTATTCTTAAAAGTCTCGCCTATGAAGGGGGTTATGAGATTTGGTAAAAAAGGCAAACTTAGTCCAAGATTCATTGGGCCATACCGGATCCTTCGGAGGGTAGGACGAGTGACTTATGAGTTAGAATTGCCTTCGGGGCTAGAATCTGTACATCCAGTTTTCCATGTATCTATGCTATGGAAGTGCGTAGGAGACCCTTCTCGGGTTGTTCCAGTTGAGGATGTTCAGATCACAGAGGAGTTGTCCTATGAGGAAACTCCAGTTGCCATATTAGATCGGCTGGTCCATAAATTGAGCACCAAAGAGGTGGCTTTCGTTAAAGTATTGTGGAGAAACAAGAATAGAGAAGAGGTGACCTGGGAATCTGAGGATGGCATGAGGTCCAAATATCCTCACTTGTTTCATATCCCAGGGTGATGGCATATCAGTTTATATTGGTGCAGTGAGGTAAGATACCTATCTGATTTTTTTTATATTGTTGCTTATTATTATTGTTGTTGTCGTTGTATATTTGCTCGCACTGTTAATGTGGAGCAATAGTGCTTAGCAATTTATGTCGTCATGTGAGATGCCTAGGTTATACTTTTTGCATTTTAGGTTCCTGGATAGTGACAAACTTAATAGCATGACTTATATTTTTTTTCATTCGAGGACGAGTGTTTCTAAGGAGGGAAGGATGTAACACCCCGACTTTCCAAAACGTCTAAATTAACTCGTATCTTCGTGGAAAGACAAGGAGTGTGAGTAATAAATTAAAAAATGATGTGGTATGTCATATTTTAAGTGTTCAAGGATTGTATCACAAGTTTTGAAGTTAAGTAAGTATCAAAATAACAAGATCCATGATACGAAAACCAAAATCAGAATATCGAAGAAAAAGACATCGTGATGTAAGTCAATCTTATAAGCAATAAGCTTATCGCTAATTTTTTTATCAAACTCATTTGTATTTTCTAAGAGGGTTGCCTAAAGTTATTGTAAGTTCCTTTTTAAAGATTTGTCTAAAATTTGGGTCAAATGTCTTGGATGTTTTCTCCCAATATATAAAGAGTTAGAAGGCCTATCACCCATTAAATCGAAGGCCTACGAGTCTAGTTTGCAACGCACAAAACCCCATATCAAATCGAAATCAGAGCAAAAGGTTATGAGGGTTTTACTAGGGACTGTCGGGCAGAATCTGGGTTGGGTAAAAAATATGGTATGTCGGCTTATTTAACATTTTAAGCCATGAAAAAATCCCATTCTAGTTCCAAACGAGAGAGAAAGCTTAAAAGAGAGTTTCTATGGAGTTCTAGCATGATGGTTAGTTTTTGACGATTTCTACCATTAAACATTGCTCCCGTGCCTAGAAACGTAATCCCTACACATGGCAACCGTTTTTCCCTTCTATTAGCTGCGTTTGGAGCTGGTTTTAGAAGATATAAATTTGTAGTTATTGGTGTTTCTTCAAGGTTTACACTTGGTTAACTAAGGTAATCATTTCGGGAACCTTTTATGGTTGTTTTTATGAATTTCTACGGACGTTTCGACAAGTTGGGGAAATATCACAAATTTGCCAATTTAAGATTAATTATGAACTGTTTATAGGTGCGTACCAGCTGTGTATATATAGTATTTGCGAAACTTAGGACATAAGGAATAACTTTCGTGACGGATCTACGGTCTTTCGAGCATTCATTGGAAAGGTATGTTAAGGCTATTCCCTACTTACGGCATGTTTCCTTAAAGCTTAGGAGCAATGTAATTGGGTTGTTATCTTTGTTACACTTGTAGCCATTATTGTTGATTGTTGGCTGTTCGAGTTGATATAATCCTCCCTTATCGGGATTCTTATTTAGTTAGTAGCGTCCCTATGTTGGACACGACTTAGAGGCTATTTGTATAGGTTGCTTATAACTAAATTGCTCGCTTTTAGCGATTGGATTGTTATTGTTGCCCTTGGGTCTATTGTGGTTAGTTGCAGGAATGTGATCTATTCATAGAAGGGTTATGTTCTGCTTGCAGGGTTATATGGATGCCTAAAAGGGCTATGAGTTGCCTACGGGGCTATATTGATGCCTAGAAAGGCTATGAGTTGCCTACAGGGCTATATTGATGCCTAAGAAGGCTATGTGCTTCGTACAAGGCCATGTTGTTGCCTAAGAGGGCTATGAGTTGTCTATAAGCTATGTTGATGCCAAAGAGAGTTATGTGCTGCCAAACAGGGCTATATTAATGCCTAAGAGGGCTATGTGACTGCCTACGGGGCTAGGGGACTACCGATAGAGGTATATAGGTTGATTGGCACCTTCTGGGCTTATGAGGGCTTGAGTAGGTGGTCTTGTGTGCTGTTTGAACCTGCCGAGCTTATGGGGGCTTCGGTAGGTTGTTTTTTTTTATATTTTTGATAAGTTTAGATTTAGGAGCAGATCAGTACACTTATCTTATCCTTGATTTATATATCAGATTATTCCAGTATATCAGGATACCTCTTCTTAGTCTATTGTCTTTCATACTCTGTACATTATTTTGAACTGACGCCCCATTGCCTTGGGGGCGCTGCATTCATGCATGCAGGTCTTGACAGACAACCGAGTAGACCTCCTCAGTACCAGGATTGACTTTTATCCGGTTGGCTTGCCCCTTTCCTCCGGACCTGCCAGAGTTGGGAGGTTTGTTACCTTTTGCTATATATATCTTTATGGGTAGGTTGGGGCCCTGCCCGCTAATCTTTACTACTCTAAGAGGCTTGCAGATGAATGTGTGGGGTGTATAGCTACGTAATGGCCATATTGGTCTATGTTGTTGGTTTGCTGAAGCTTGTTAGATGTTTGATGTATTGTATGGATATATACCTGCTTTTAGTTTTGGTATAGATATCATGGTGGCCTCGATAGCCCAATCAGGACTTCTGTGCTAGTTGGCTATTTATTTATATGATCTCCTGGGAGTAGTTGTTTCTTTTATAGATCAGTTGACAAGGGCATTGCTGGCCGAGGGCTTAGTTTTAAGACGAGATATACTTGTTTGTTTTCTTGATTGTGTGTGGCTGCCATGCGCTAATAGCAAATGTGTCACGCCCCGAGCTACCCCCGAGACGCTGACACGGGACCTAGGACCACAAGTGATCCCAAGCTAACCCTGTTGGCATGATCATGAGCATACTAAAGATAATAAACTGATGCGGAAGCTAAATCATAAATAAATCTGAAAGGATGGGGAATACCCATATACTATAACTGAATATATC